>JASVER010000053.1:927817-1179246 GCA_030449065.1 Oceanodroma leucorhoa
CCCAAAACTGAACACAGTATTCGAGGTGTGGCCTCACCAGTGCTGAGTACAGGGGCACGATCACCTCCCTACTCCTGCTGGCCACACTATTCCTGATACAGGCCAGGACGCTGTTGGCCACCTGGGCACACTGCTGGCTCATGTTCAGCCAGCTGTCACTTCTGTCTAAGCATAACTAAGGAATTGCAGAGTATAATCAAGATATTATAAATCCTGATATACTTTGAATTTTTTCCAAGCTTTTTTCTGCTTGTGTGGTGCCCTGCTGTTGCCTTCACCAGGGTAGTTATAGATGCCTGTCTCACTTCTGTGTGCTTCTTTTACTACTCTCAGGGGTGCATTTGTGTGTTATTGGTGTGTGGGCGTGGATTTTTTGTTTGTTTTTATTAAAAAAGACCACTTCTAAGGTGAGCTCTTTCCTTGCTCTCACACCTAGGCTGGTATTGATACCTTAGCTGTACAAAGCTTGTGGAATTCTGTGCATCTTTGCTATAAAGTCACATGGTAGAAACCAAGATGTAAAATTCTGTCAGGGTGTGCTTTAGAGATAGAATCATAGAATAGGTTTTTTTGCATAGGTTGGAAAAGACCTTAAGGTCATTGAGTCCAACTGTCAACCCAGCATCCATGCCCACTAAACCATGTCCCGAAGTGCCACATCACATGTTTTTTGAATGCCTCCAGAACAAGATGCTGCTTGTTCTGTACGTGTTAAAAAGTGGTGTTTGTCAGCCCCATTTTCTTAATGCTGCCAAAATCCTTTTTCTTTGTTAATCAGTTTTGATGGTATTTACCTGCCAGACTAAGACTTGAATCTTCAGTGCATATATACCATCTTTCTTCACGCAAATGGTCTTAAAGTTGGCAAATAACTACTTTCGGATTATGAATTCTTGAGGGGAGGAATGTAATGCCCTGTATTTCACAGCAAACATGTATGTGTATATATATAAATGTTGAATCAAACACCACTCATCTAGAGCGCTTCTTACCAGAAATGAATTGGCTGTTAAAATCTTGTTCCATGTCAGTAGCTGTTTAATTTTCTTATGACAGAGTAGGTCAGCTGTTTAAACAGAACCTGTCTTGGGTTTCTAGAGAGCTATCAAGGGAATTATGCTGCATGCCAGCAAAGAATGTTGCATTTCAACACCTGTGTCTCTTTCAAAGCAAATTGAAGTTTCTGATGCAGTTGCTTGGAAGAGAGGAGGGCAAAAAAAAAAGGGAGATGAAATCAGATGCATATCCCTTCTGTACTTTCTGGAGGTAAAATACTAGCCAGAATGTAGAATGAGTAACTTGGAACTAAATGTGTGCTTCCCCAGACTAGTGGCATCTTGTAAAGAAATGTAAATGCTGTCACTGTGCACACTAAGGGCGCAGCCTCAGGAAGTTTACAGAGCACTGACAAAAACCACAGGTATTTGCTGGAAGCCATCTCTAAAGAAAAACAAATCCTCTGTCGCTACCTGTTTTTAGATCAGACCTTTCCTGTGGGGTTTTCTGAGACCTTCACTGCAGTACATATGTAATCTGAAAAGGTGCTTCTCTCTCTGAACAGATATGTAGCGTTTGACTTCCATAAAGAGTGCAGTCGGATGAGGTGGGATCGACTTCAGATTTTGATGGATCAACTAGCAGAACAGCAAGATGAGTTTAGGTAAGGCTCTGCAGTTCTTTTTAGTTCTGTACTGTTAAAATGAGACCACTTTCTCATAGTTTCTATTGTCTTGAGTTAAGGCACAGTAAAACAGACCTGTAATCTTCTATRAAGAAGATGCATTCATATGCATTAGTGTTTTCATATCTCTGATCTCTTGCTGATACCGTGTGCAAGATTACAGACTTGGTAGGTAACGTCCCAGTAAAATGGTTCTGAGAATTGTACCAACCCTGTGTTGTGATTCAAGAGCTGCCTTTGTACCTTTGGGTAAAAGGTTAGACAAAGAAATGAGCATGCATACAACTGAAGCTATCAAAAAAAAGTCTCCTTAGGTGATATTTTTTTATCCAAGAGTAATTCCATGTGGTGTTGACAGCAAACTGTTCTGCTACATAGTGTCAAACACTTAGTGTTCCTTCCACAGGCACCTGCTCCCTTTTTAAGTGTTTTCTCTAACACATGTTGTTTGTGGCACCAAACCTTGGCACTGGCACTGATTGTTAGCCCTTGTAACCCACAAGGAAACGAATTCTTATTTTGTTTGGACATTTAGTCTACTCTTATATGACTAAATCAAGTTAAATATTTTAGTCCCACAATTGTGTTGTTTTAAGCACTTCTTGGTTTTTGCTACTTGCAGACATGTAGATTGTTAACGGGAAACTGTTTACTTTGTTCTGCTTTTCTGATTGCTTCCTTCCTGTTCCTAAAGTCTTGTGCCTAAAGCACAAAGTAGATCAGCTAAAACATTACAAAACTGGCAGTGGTATATTTTATCCTAAAAAAATGAGATGAACTGTGAACTAGAACAGGAGTCTCATGAACGAAATCTCTTGCCTGGAATGAAGGCTGTGGGAATAGTATAAATTAATCAGATGACAGTGGATGTTCTCTGCCCACCACCAAAAAAAAAGGCCTAAAAAACACCTGAAGAGCTGAAGAATAAATTGTCTTTGAGCATTTCAGATAAGGAGAAATAAGCATGTAGATTGCCTATGCAGCAAGGATCCTTTATTCTTAGAGTGAATACTAAATCACATAACTTGTTTCCTGTCACCTGCCATTGGAGGCTTACAAAAGAACCAGGTTTCCTTGAAATGAAGAAAAAAAAAAAGACCATCTGTCTCTAAAACAAGATACAAAAATGAAGGCTCTTCCTCAAGATTAGTTTGGCTTTACCTTACCTTGTTTTGTTTCATCTAGAGTGACTATTGCTTAAATAAGAACAGAAAAGTCTGAGTTCTGATATTATTAGAAAATAGTTCTGCCACCCTGAGGGAGGTAAACAACTCTATTTTCTGCAGGTTAAATCCAGTTGTGAAAGACCTGTCAGAAAGGAGAGCTGCCTTGCTGGGCTTGAGGGGGGAAGGTGTTTGGTTTGGGGCGGGGGGGGGTTGTTTGTTTTTAATTTTTCTAGAGCAATTATAGGAGATGCAGCATTTAAACTATCTTATTAACCAGAAATGTCTACTCTTCAACTACACTAATTATCCTAATATCAGTTCTAGGCAAAGCTTTGTGGGGGAAGGGGGAAAAAGGGAAAACAAAGACTTCACAGGTGTTACTGTCTCCTTTAACCATACAACAATGTAAAACTTGGTTTAACAAAACTAGTTCTCCAAGAATGACAAAAAATGGGTCTTGTTAACACAAGGTTGTTCAAAGTATATGCATATGCTTCTAAGGCTCTTGATTTTAGTACTGCATGACTCTAAAACTTCATAATCTTAAAATGCTGTACAGTAACAGTGGATCATGTGCTAGTCCACATTCAGAGGTCATAATTACATAATGGAGTAACTTAATCTACAGAATATGATCTGTAAGTTTTTAGGCAACTGGAAGTTTAATGCTGTGGCAGAAGGACAAGTATAGTTTTGTCCTATTCACACATCCAGCTGATAACTTGATCGGCATATTTGTTTTACCAGCTCAGTTATCAGAATACTTGCATGCAATTCAGTATTTAAAATTATCTGTTCATTATCAATTACTAGAAACACCTGGTTTAGTTGATTAAAAAGATTGAGGTAACAATTAGCATATGCAGTTGCAAGAGGGAACATCTTGTTCCCCCAGATCTTCACATAATGGAGAGAAGAGTAAGTGACAGTAGCAGATCTCAGTAATGGCCTTAAAGATTTGAATACCTTCCTGGAAGAAGTGTGCCTGACAGCTTATACGACTTTGTATGCAGTGGTGACTGGATTGAAAAAGGTGACCAGGTATACACAAATCTGGTTACTTGTCCTGTTACGCTCTGCTAATGATCTTGAAATCTGTGGAGCTAGGACCCTCTAATAACTGAAAAAAATAAAATGCAAGTCACTGACTTTGCACCAGAAGCTGCTCTTCCCAATGGCATATAACTCAATATTGCTGGTTGGCTGTCTAAATGCTAAGAGTGAATACTACCCTGAGATGACTAAATGTTCATATATTGATGCTATGATATGTTCATATATTGATGATATGAAATGTTCATATATAATGAAGGGAAAGAATTTAGGGAGGCATCGAAGTTCAAAGACATGGCTAAGAACTTTTATGCTCAAGACAACTGTGTTTTGCTTGCTAGAATATTTACTTCTGAAAAATATTTACTTCTATAAACCACTTCTGTGGTTTATATGGACGGTTATCTATAAATACTTAGGCGGATTGTATGTGTTAGTTATTTTCTAGTTGATTCCGATGGTAAAATTGTGACTCAGCAGGAAGGAATATTCCGCAGTAACTGCATGGACTGCCTTGATCGGACTAATGTGATTCAGAGCTTGTTAGCACGCCGATCTCTTCAAGCCCAGCTTCAGGTAAATATTTTATTCCTGTTAAACAAGTTGGAAGAGGAGAGAGGTTTTCTGTTTCGAATGGAAATGTAATTTTAACACTTCAATAAGAGCTTGCATACTTGAGTTACTGTACTGCTAACTTGAAATGCATTGGCCAGACTCTAGGTTAATAAATACAGCTTTTTCTGAAAGCAAATCCTAATTTTTCTAGCAAACTACTAATGAGCCTCAATATGCTTTGTTTTAGAGGCTAGGTGTTCTGCATGTTGGACAGAGAATTGAAGAGCAAGCAGACTTTGAAAAAATCTACAAAAATGGTAGGCCGCTTACAGAGTTCAAACAATCACTCTTTTCCAAACAGAGTACATAACTTCCTTAATCTTTCTTAATGTTTTCCTATTCACAGCATGGGCTGATAATGCTAACGCTTGTGCCAAACAATATGCTGGAACTGGTGCCTTAAAGACAGATTACACAAGGCAAGTCAGCCTTTCTTGTAAAGGCCTTCTGGGKTTTTGGGCATATTTGGTATTTTCTTGAAGTCTTCCTATCTGAGAAGGTTATTAATTTGGGGCTTAGACATTAATGAGTCTTGCAATGGTTCGACTGGTAAAATGTCAGACTAAAATCTACAGAAGAACACCATTCTTCACTGTGTTTATATGAAAGGAGAAAAGACTGTCTGGAAATAAAACCAAGAAAATGTGCCTCTTCAAGGAACATTTTATATTGTGGGATGGAGAGAAGTGTAACTTTACTTTCAACATACTTTACAAGTATGTGTGGTAATAATGCAGAGGCAGCACTACATAAATGTATTTACATGCAGGTATTCATTAAACATAGTACACATTTGAACAATGAAAGAACTGTGACTCTGAAATTATCTTCCTGAATTTATAAATCTATTTTAAATATCTTTCAAAACTTTTTTCGCAGAACTGGGAAGAGAACTCAGTGGGGCTTAATAATGGATGGCTGGAACTCATTGATACGTTACTACAAAAATAACTTTTCTGATGGATTTAGACAAGTAAGTTAGGCTTTTAACTGTGGGGAAATGTATTTGATAAACATGGTTGCGCATTTTAACTCTTGCTCTCCATTTCATGTCCAGGATGCGATTGATCTTTTTCTTGGAAATTATTCAGTGGATGAAGTAGAACCTGCTAGTCCTCTACATGTCAAGAAAGACTGGAAGTTCTTAGCTGTGAGTATGGAGACTTTATTCATGATTGGAGAAACACATACAACCTTTTAGTCACTTGCTTCATATGACTAAGTAGAACTTGTCTATTTAGTATTGAAGCGTCCCTATAATCTGGTTATGTTTCTATGATACCTGCTTATAGGACTAAACCCAGACTGTTCCCTTGACAGAAAATGGAGTGTCCTTGAGGTATTGAAAAAACTGCTGCTTGCTCTTTTTTTGTTAAATCTGCTTCATCAAGTGGAAAGGGAGAAATTCTACTAGTCACCRCCATCAATGACTCTTTCCTTCTGCAGAAGAAACTTGTGAAGATCTCTTCTCATACTTCATGCAGAAGCATAGACTGTAACACACAAACCCCATTTTTTTTTTCCTCCCCCCTGTATTTTGTGAAATGGGATTTGGGGACACTATGGGTTTAATTAGTGGCTGGTGTATTTTTTTTTTTTAAAAACAAAACACAAACCTCAACCTCTCTTTTAATAGATAGAAGGTATATTTTAATTCTTAACCTCTAGTTATTGAACACACTCTTCCAAATTTTGGAACTATCCAAAGCTTTAGTTGTACCTGACAGTAGGTGAATCAGCGATTAAAGCAATTTTATTGCAAAGCAAGTAAATAGCTTTGCAGTACAGCCCATCTGAAAGAAAATTAAGGAATAGATATGCTACTATATCACGTGATTATTTTTTTTTCTCTTTCCCCAGTTGCCTATTATTATGGTGGTTGCTTTCTCCATGTGCATTATTTGTTTGCTAATGGCTGGTAAGTCACTATTGAGTTTAATTTCACAAAATTAGCTTGCTTGTATGTGGACTTCCTATAAATGGTTACCAGAAACTATTCAGCATAAAATTGCTTCTCAGTCATACTAAAAGGTGTTTGAGTGTGGCTCTGGAGATTGAGGGTTAGCACTACGTCATAAAAGAGGAAAAAACTGAGGTACTATAGAAGAGAATGTTAAAACTTTTGTAGAAGTCACTTAAGGGGCAGTTAATTGCCCCCAAATTGAGTTGCACTGGAGTAGACATCTGGCTTTATTATAGGCTGGATGAATCCTCAGAAGAATACCTACCTAGTTTTGGTCAGAAAGACAGTTCAGAAAAGTCAGATAAGTCTGTTCTGATGGATGTCCCCCTAATCTAAATATGTGTTGGGAGTTGTGAAGGTTTTTGCCTTCTGCTTTTGCCTTGAATTTTCTAGTATTAGTGCCAACAGAGTTCTTGACTCTGACTTCTGTAGCTGTCTGTTCAAAATGTTCTAAGAACTGTGTGGCAAACACAGTTTTCCTAGGTAAGGAAATAGAAAAAGAAAAGACCCAGTACCCATGAAGGACTTCTACCTTCATTTGACAGCAGATCTCTGAGGGAGGGCTTGAAATATTTTGCTTTTGTACTAAAAAACCCTCTCTGGTAATTGGAGATAATGAACTAAAATGTTTATCTAACTCTTAACAGGTGATACATGGACTGAGACACTGGCCTATGTGCTTTTCTGGGGAAGTGCAAGCTTTGGAACTTTTGCTATCATCCTTTACAATGGCAAGGATTTTGTAGATGCACCCAAGCTGGTCCAGAAAGAGAAGATGGACTGAATTTGTGTGTGTGGAAAGCGGCTTGGTACTGAGGATTCCTCTACCCACACTTGGAGTCTTTACTGACCTGCTTTCCACACCAAATAGTGGTCATCTTAACATTCTTCCTTGGCAGTGTGGGAGGTGGGAGGGAAAGAAAATCGTGTCCTTTGGGTGGTGGTAGCTTTCAACCGAGACCTGACTCGACAGTCTTAGTTGCAATGGTCTTTGGAATATTGCATTAGCGGAGGRGGCTCCCCTCTTACTGAGGTAATGCAAAGATGAAAGCCAGCTTTTTGGTGTCTGGAATGTTTTAGGGCATAAGTGGACTGCTTGAGCTCATAGTCCACCTGGGCTGTTTCAGCTGAATTTTTGGTCTCTGGCTTGACAGGAGAGTGCTCTGATGCTCTTCAAGTGTCAGAAAACCCAGATGTTGAAGCATTAATAATGGAGCTTCTAATTGTGGTCTCTGAACAAATATGGCTTCATACCAATAAAAAGTCTAGTTCCAAGGCTTACAGCTGGATTACATTTGTTGTGATAAAGTCCATGTTAAGGAGTTTGTCGTGCATATCTGTGTGTGGATTCTTTTCACTAAATATAAAAGATTTTGGAATCCCAATGCTCTTCTAAAATGAGCTTTTTGTCCTGTTTTGTTTATCTAGGACTGATGCAATATTCTACTAATCATTGTTTGGGTGAAAGGACAGTGTAATTGGATGTTCCTGAAGTTGCAAATGTCTTGCACTGTTTCAATACTACAGTCTCCAGATGATGATTCATTAGTTAGTGAGTTAAAATATAGAATTTTCTTTCTAAAGATGTAAATGAAATCAAAGAATGTAAAAATCCTTTGCAGTGTTTATTGAACCTTCCTTATGCTAAAGGTCCAAAGTATTCCATTATTTTAAGAATGGGTCATAATGTAAAAGGTGAACATCATATTGTTTTGCTAGTCAGCTGCTTCTGTTCTTGGTTATGTTGAAATAATTTATGAAAGAAAGAATAACAACCTGAGGAGAAAGCATTTAGTCTAAACTCCATGTTTGCACTTGGGAGCAGCAGCTTGCTTTTCATGCATGATACTGTAACACACTCTTTAAAAAAAAAAAAAGAGGGAAAAAAAGCTACAGAATAATTTGTGCTGGTTAATAATTGTGTGTCTTTAAATTTAGTGCTTCCAAGCTGTATAAAAATAAGTAATCCTAATCAAGGACCAATTTTAAACTATTTTGTCACTTATTTTATATGGTTTGTTCAAAACCAGACATGGAACTTGCTTAAGGCGCTGTGCATTGTTTAATATTTCCTGTAAGTACAGCTGTATATTCAGATTGTGATTATAAAATGTAAATGGGGGGAAGGGAGAAACATGTAGAATACTAGGAGTAGCACAGTCATCACTATTGAAGCTAGAACACAAAACACTGATACTCCAGTGTTTCCTTGTGTTATGACTGAAAATATGTACAGATTTTTGCAACTGTTAACTGTTCATTTTAACCTTGAATGTTTCTGGAGGCCTCTCTGGGTTTTGTGTAAACATAACCTGTTCATAAACACTAGTACTTGCAGAGTATCTGTTTGCTTCTAGGTGCTGTAATGGAAATACCAGTTGACAGTTAACTGGAAAATCCTCTAACAATTTTCAAAGGTGAACTCCATTGTGGGCACAAAGTACAAGAACATCATAGACTTGATATTTGAAAGTAATGGTTTTGATAGCTCACTGGCAGGTGGCGTTTGAAACTTGGTTCAGTTGTCTTGCAGTCTAGAAATAAATCTTTTCATATTTGAAGAACTTGTTGCAGCAAAGACCAAACTTGAATTGCTAATATAAAAGGTTTGTAAGACATAGAGTAATGTAAGTTTTAGAAGTTGGAAGGCACCTGTATTTCAGTGCTTTGCAAAGTCTGTATTTCTAAGGAGTCTGTATTTCTAAAATCAGAAATGGTGTACTCATAAATGACAATAAAATGTTCAACTTTTCTAGATATACTGTCTGTGGTGCATTTTTGTGCTTTGGAGCAGACTTTTTCCCAAACTGTTCCTTAGGAGCTATGTCTCAGTGGGAAGATGCTTTGCTTTTGTCTCTGCTCGCTGCATGTGAAGATCTCGCACCCTACCCTACGTAAGAGTTTGCATTAGCATCATGTTCCAGTCTTCATTGCCGTGTTTGGATCTCAGTCTGAGAGCCAYGCTGGCTGCATTTCCCTGGTGCTTAACTCTAAGCGTCACCTCTGCTCAGTACTGATGGCTCTTCACTTCCTCACAGGGCTGCTCCAGGGGTTTGTACTGACCACAGCAACAGGTGCCCAGGGTGCAAATTCAAGCTGTCTTCTCCCTTTCCCCCCCCCCTGCAGGCATGCAGCAGCTTGTTTGGGGCTGTACTGCGCTCTGTCAGACAGCTCCAGCAGCCCATCACAGGTTCTGAGCTGGGTCCTTCTCAATTGCTGATGAAATAATACTTGGCAGAGCCTCGTGTGTCCATTTTAAATTGATTKGGTTTCGCTAGATGACCAGGTTTCCACACTCGGACAAAATTACTAAAATTTTGGATCCTGAAGCTGTAAGTTTTTTTAAATAAATAAATTCCGCTTATCCTCCGGGCGGGGCCCGGCGCTGTCCCGCGCATGCGCCCACGGGCTGCTGCGGCGCGCTCCTGGGCCGCTGGCTCCGCCCCTTCCGCCCCGCGCGCGGCGGCGCTTCCGCCCATTCATCACTGCCGGCGGCGGCCGCGGCCTGCTCGGAGGAGGCCTCCGCACTGCCCGCGCCTCGGGGCCTTCCCACCGAGGGGCTCTCCTCTCCCCGCGGGGCGGCCGCCGCTCCCTGCCGAAGGCCGCCCGGCCGCAGCGCCCGCCTCCCACCGCCATGAAGCTCGTCAGGTGAGCGGATGGAGGCGGATTGGCGGCGCCCGGCCGCGGCCGCGGCAAGGAAGCCCGCGCGCTCAACGGCTGCCCCCGCGCTAAGGGCCGCCTCGCGGGCCCCCACCCCCGGCCGTTTGGGGTGGGCGGCCGGCAGCGGCCGCCTGCGGACCCCCGGGTAGCTGTCCGCCCTGCCAGCGGCGGGTGCCCCTGCTCTCCCGTACCGCTGCCTTAGCCCTGGCCTGGCACAGCTGTACGGCGAGGGGCTGGGGGGTCCTGGAGCGGGGCCTGCGCAGCTCCTCAGTAAAACCACCCCAGATTTGGGTAGAATTACTTTCCTGAGGTATTTTCCTGGGAAAAAAAAAAAACATCTGGTTAGAATTACTTTCCTGAGGTATTTTCCTGGGAAAAAAAAAACAGATCTGGTTAGAATTACTTTCCTGAGGTATTTTCCTGGGAAAAAAAAAACCCAGATCTGGTTAGAATTACTTTCCTGAGGTATTACCAAGTTTTAAAATGTTTCCTTCCTTGTACAATAATGACCATTTGGCCTGGAAGTAGGACGCTGGATTCAACAGTGTGTCAGTCGGGTGTCCCAGCTCCTAGTGGTTAGGTAGGACACGGGGTTTGTTCGGGTTTTCGTATCTTGCTCTTGTGTAATGCTTTACTAAACATCTTCAGCAGAATCCGTGAGCTCTGGGAACGCTGTCTTTGGAAGCTGGAGATGCGTGAATACTTGGTGCATAGTGGTTTTCTGTTAAACATATAAGGTTTTATGTGGGAGTAAACAGTATTTTTTTTTTTTGATTTCTAGGTTTCTAATGAAGCTGAGCCATGAGACTGTGACCATTGAACTGAAGAATGGGACACAGGTGCATGGAACTATCACAGGTACAGCAGGATGGGAGACCAGCAAAGTATTGCCTGTTATCTTTCTGCTAACAATTGGCAGCTGTGGTTTGGGCTGAGCTTTTTTTTTGTACTCCCTCTTGTGGGGACCTTCTCTGTAAGACACAGGAGATGTTGTTTTTCGTTCACATCTTTATGTGCAAGCTTAAGGTGTGTTTGTTACAGAAGAGTCTGGACGYTGGCAGAAGTTGCTGGGAGGCAGTAAATTCGCTGTAGTCCTGGGAGCCTCTGAGCCTGACCGCAGGCTTCGCTTACAAACAGGCTCGGGGATGAAGGAAGTAAACTTTTCCAAACCGTTGGCAAAGCTGGTGTAAGCATGGTATTCTCTTAGAATTTTAGCAGCATGATAATGCTGGTGAGGTTGTTTTACTACCCTATCAAACTGGTAGTGGATATACAGCTAAATTTTTACAAGATGTTTCAGTACATCTGACTTTCATTTGTGAAACTGTAATAAGCTGTAGTCACATAAAAATATTACAGCTGAATCGCCAGAAGAGGGGGGACTTTTTTTAATGGTAGTACAGATAAATGGCAAACGTTAACTGTTAATATGGTCTTAAATCGGTTAAATTTTGTGTGTAGGCAATTTTAATCTAAAAATCAATTATTTCTGTTGAGCGTGTTTTAGCTCAGGTTAAGGTGAACTTATATGGAAATGCATCTTTGCATGTACTTGCATTGATTTCATGAAATTGATTTGAAAACAGATTGTTTGGTGGGGGATACAGGGCAAAAAGGAATCCTGGTGTTGAGTCTGGTCCCCTGCTGTGGCCAGAGATCTATCATAGAGGTTTGTGAGTGTTACTGTCTAGCCAGTGCTTTGTATCACTGAACTGATAGTTGCAGGAAAAGCCTTGATGGTTAACATTATTTGGTTCTCATTTGTATTGAAAAATGTGCAAACTATTTTGTTTGCTTTAATAATATTAGTGAGGGATATTGTTCTGAGAACATTCATGTTAGTATTACTTTAGAGACAATCAAGTATGTAGGTGGGGCATGTCATATTTAATGACGCAAACCCTTACAGTTAGGTTGATGAACGTGCTTGATCTCCTTTCCTTTGCTCACCCCAGGCTACTTTTAGAAGCTCTTCTGTCCAGACACTGTTAAAAAACAATAAAATTCAAACTTGGCAGGGTTGTATTCCAGGGGATTGCTTAGGTGCTTTTTTGGCCAGTAGCAATCTGCTGAGACTTGGCAGTTAAAAACTGGCATTATTTTGCAGCTGGATCCRTCAGCTTTGATTAGACCTGAATGCACCACCCTGGTATCTGATTGCAGCATGCTCTGTTGAACCCAGCTAGGTAGGAAGCAAACAAACTGCTTGTCTCCTGACCTTGGTGCTCTTGCAGGCTTAATTGTTGAGCGAAGTCTCTCTCATTTTCTGCTAAGAATCTGTAAAACCTTTGAATGCAATCCATATTTCAAAAATGACAATCTTCCCTTTACACTGGTGCATGAACTATGTTCATAATTGCTGTGCCGTCTGTGAATTGCACCGGCTCCTCTTCCTCTCAGTGCGTCGGTTAGCCAGAGCAGGTGTACTGAGGGGCGGGTTCCATGTAATGCCTATGTTACACAAATTAAGGGGGCAGGTCAGGTGGAGTGCAGGTGTCGGGAGAGCTGTGTAAAATCTAGAAGGATGGGGAGAGGACAGAAAAATGTATGGAATAAGTGCAGCACAATGGTTCTTCTGGTTCTGGCCTGCTACTTGCTTACGTTATTTACCCTGGTAAGACATCTTACAGTTTGTCTTTCTGTGTTTATGAAATGAGACAATAATTATTTTTACCACAAAGGGTTGTTTGTACAGAAGTTTGAACACACAGAAGATTTTGCTCATGTGGGTGCCCTGTCACTGAATTAGCAGGTGTTTGTAAACTACAATTTCTATCTTTTGCCTAAATTTTTGATCTGAAAAAAGTTACTCTCRTTTTGATCTTCATAGTTTGAGATCAAATCCCATGCAAGACTTGTGATATGTGAAGTAGAAATTAATATAGAGCACTTTGTAATGCTTTTCAGGGCTGTTATTCAATACATGCATTCAACTGAGACTTTTTTCTAGTTTTGGATTATGCTTAGCGCTGTGTAGTGGGCACAGTACTGGTTTCGTACAATTCTTACATACTGGCTGTTCACGGAGTTGGTAACCACAATGATTGTTCCGTGCAGTAGTGTATTTTATGTACTGTCATAGAAGATACCGCACTAATGTTAGGTGTATTTTATCAGAAAATAAATGCTGCTTTGGCAGTTGGACTTTTTCTAAGGCTTACAGAAAGAGGAAATGATCAGGTTATTTTTCCCCCTCAAAGRTTTGTTTTGCTTCTTTTTAAAAGAGTCAAAAGACTAGTATTGGACTTCTGTAATAAGCAGCAGTTTATTTGTTAYTCAAAGGAATTGTTTTAACCGTTTACAAAATTGCTACGCTAAGATCTASCGAGCATAATTTAAGAGAGAAAAAGACATGTAGTTTCCTTCAGTTAGAGGCTTAATCAATGAATGGCAGAAGGAGGTATTAATGAATAGGATAAATCTTGAAGCATGTGCGTACTTAAAAATAGCCAACAAGGGACCATCTTATAGGCATTCATCCCTGAAATTAGACTTGTGTTGTTTCAGGAGTGGATGTCAGTATGAATACGCATCTCAAAGCAGTGAAAATGACACTGAAGAACAGAGAACCTGTACAGCTGGAGACGCTGAGTATTCGAGGGAATAACATCCGATACTTCATTCTGCCGGACAGTTTGCCTCTGGATACTTTGCTGGTGGATGTTGAACCAAAAGTCAAATCCAAGAAAAGAGAAGCAGGTTTGTGCTTTCCCAGTCTTGTGTTTGTTCTGCCTTTGTATGCATTTTAGTACTCTGAATCTGAAGACATCTGATTTGAGTGTCTTAATACCTGCATTTGGCAGCTAGTTCTTTCATCTTTGAGGGTTTGATGCTGACCTGGCTAAGTCTGCCTTGCCCACCTTCTTAGCATCTGTAGAGCTTTCTTTCATGTGAAATTATGTGTATGGCTTTTCATACATCTGTTTTTAAAAATATAAATATTTTTAAGCTTGAGTAAATCTTAACCTATCGCAGTCTCGCGGTTGACACCAAAGTGTTTTACATTTCCTCTTTGAACGTCTGCTGTGTTTCCCCAGTTTGCAYGGGGAACTTCACATAGCCTAATGAGGAAATACACAACAGCCTCTTGAACAGTGCTGAGTGCTTCRCTAAAATCTCACTTGGCAGTCGATAAAAATAATCTGTCAGAGAACTGAATTTGAGAGACTTGAGACTCTGAGGGCGTCTAGGCTGTATTCCGAGGAGCAGCTCTCTAGCTTTGGCTCCCAGTACTGTTCTACTCTGCGCTCTTCCTGGAACTTTTTTGTCAAAAGGCTGTTGAAGAAAAACCTTTTCCTTAGAAACCTAACAGTATAGAGAGTAATTCAGTTTTAATCCACACTATTAAAGATTAATAACCAGTAAACCCCAGAAAATCTGTAGGTTGTCTTCAGGCAGTATATATTTCACCCAACGGCTAATCTGTGTGTTTTTAAAATAATAAGTTTTAAGTGAAAGCTAATTGTGCTCTAAAATAATGTCGTACCATTTCTCCTGTAATTAGTGTTTAAGTATTTGGCTCTGCGGTCTTCGGTCCATGTGCATGTTACGAATTGGTGTGCTTACCTTATTGAAATGGTGTAAGGAACCCTCAGGTGTGTGCATCACAAAGTGCAAGCRTTACGGCTGCTGTCTTTATAGCGAATAAGGATAAAGCTCCTGAAAGTGTTTTGCTCCTCTCATGTCCATTAAAAATAATCTGACCACATGGAGAAATTGGAGCGTGGTTGGATTGCTTTTTTTCTGAACCTCATGATGTGATGTGAACAAGAACATGACTTTCTTTTTAACTTTGAAGAAAGAAGAGGAGCTGTGATAGCGCTGTTTACCTCGGTTTAATACTCCTTGCATCTTCACTGTACTGAAGCACTCTCAGGCCGCAGCTGTGTGGTGCTGCACTTTCCCTTGATCTGTAAATGCCCTTGGGCTTCAAAAGCTTGTAACACATGGTCTGTCCTTGGCAAGTGAAATTGTTGCTGGAAGGCAGGATGCTGGCTGAGAGATGTACGTGGCACCTATGCCTTGGGTCTGAGCGGGCTGGCGCTTAGTGACTACGACTGTCTACTGMTGCAGTAATCGTTTACTCAGGTGTCGGTGGTTTCATGTGTTTTACACAGAGTCAGACTGTTACCAGCAAAACAAGTGAAACCKTCCTTCTCACAGATTTGTCCCATGCCTCTGCTCTTTCTGTCTTCACTGTGTTTCTGACCTACATACCCTCAGRTGGAACAGAATAATTGTTACAGCCTGCTTCTTGAGTGTGGATGCTACTGTGTGTCTCTTGCCCAGGCGCCCACCTCCACAGAATTTTAAGTTTCTTGGTATCTTTTTGAGCCTTACACTGGCAAACTTGTTTGAAATTAACCAGTAATTCCAAAAGTTTGTAGGGTGGCCGTGCAACCTGATGGGGGAGATCATATTTCTTTAGGAAAAAGGGGTGGAATGACATGTTACCATCATATGGATCATATGACCTCCAGCAGTTGCTTGCAGCCTGAATTACTCTCTGATTCTGTTGTCCCTTTACCATTAAATAGCAGTATTTGGAAGTAGGAGCACCTTGGCCTGAGAATCACGTTTGAAATTGGCAGAGGCATCGTTGAAAACAGCAGGAGCTGCYGGGTGCTGGGATGCTTTCAAAATGCTGCCCTTTCACATGGTGCCTGAGAAAGGATGAGCTTGGGAATCTTACGGTGTCTTAAAACTCGCTTTTCCCTTTAGCAGCATACTTTATAAACCACAATGTGAGCTGTAGCCAAAAAACATTTTTTCTGCTGTAATGAATAGTAAACAAAATACTCTGTCTTGCATATGCTTTTTCTGATGCCTGAGAAACTAGATTTTGTCAAAAAAAAATAAGAGGARTCATAGTTCTCTTGTCAGACTATCCCCTTGTTTTCTGCAGCGAAGCCAAAGCCAGACAGTAGTGTGTGGAAGTTGTATACTGAAAAACCTATCACAAAAGATGAAAATATTGTCTGAAACTTACTGGGAATTAACAGACTTCATAGCTGACTTACTGCTTCCCTGCGATGAGACATTGTGTTGTTTATGCTTGTTTCAGAATGTTTTAATCAAAATGAAAGTATTCCTGGGTCTCACTTGCTTTATCCTTTTTGTTTCATCTGCTCAGTTGCTGGAAGAGGCCGTGGCAGAGGCCGTGGGAGAGGCCGAGGTCGTGGAAGAGGAAGAGGGGGCCCAAGACGATAACTTCTCACCGTGCAACAGTTACCAAATTCTGGGCAATTTCAGATCTTTTTTTGTACAGGTCTCATTTATGGTATCCATTTTTAATAAACTGAAATGTGAAAAAGTTGTCTTTCCTTTGTTAGTGAAGTCTGGGGAGGGAGGCACGTCCTATTCCTAGAGGCTGTTGCAGACTAAGCATGTCTTGTTGGTGTTGGTTGCCATTGTCAAGATTTCACCCACCCCTGAAGGCTGTACAGTTACCYCTTGCTTTTTGCCCCAGAGCAAGAGGCTTGTGTTGGTGTGCTCTAACAACGTTTGTTTGAAATTAATCCCTCTTTTGTAAAGGCACTAATGGTTACACAGTTAAGACGCTATATTAAGAACCAGCATCCTGTGAGTGTCTCTAATATTAGTCCTTCTTCAGAGTGACCTCTTTAAAGTTCATAGATACAATTTTACTGTTTTCTRTTACATGAAGCTTACAATTTAAATGTTGCTTTCTTTATAAAATGTTCACATAGGGAAATTAACAAGTTCTGTGGAACTGCTGGATTGTTACGTTTCATGATTAAAGTATACCTGGATATGAACTTTGTCACAGCTAATTATACAGCATACTTTTGTTTGGGTGGGGCTTGTAAAGCAGCTTGATCTCAGATTCCTTCTAGTGTAAAGTGCATCCCTACACAATACAAAATACAGCACAGTGCACAATTACATACTGGAARTGGAAGTTTACTTCTGGAGATGAGAGAACTTCTGCAGCTCACATATATATATATTTATACATATATATATATATATATAAAAACTGCTTTGCTGGACACAAATATATAAGAAGCAGTGTTGGCTACATTTATCTCGAATGCCATCCTACTGACTTTTCCCTTGTAGGAAAGGGATTATMGCATTCGCATTGCAAGACTTTCATCTGTTGATGAAATACAGATRTCATTTCAAATAACGTGCATGCTTAAGCATGGCTTTCTTGAATGGTGAGGGCATTTGCCCGTACTTTGGTGCAGGAACATTCTTATTTGGTTGCTCACGTTTCCACACAGGCAGTGCTACAACAACATGGAAAAGAATTACCTAATGTGTAATCGGTTGATACGCTGGTTAATTTGTGCTAGCTAGCATTTTGTGAGCTGCTCTTCTGTTTTTCCCTCTCTTACAGAGGCCATTTTAAAGCTTCATCTTGTTACAGAAGAGCTTTTTTTTTTTTCCCCAAACCATTGTGGAACCTCCTTAAGAGCACTTTTTGGTCAATATAGCACCCACARTTCTCAACTCTATAAGTAGCTGCTACAAGTAATGGTTGCTGCTGTCTTCCAGAAGTGCCTGCTCACTGACGATGGGGGTGAGGTCTTCCCAAATCCAGCAGTCAGCGTTCACGCAATGGTCGAAACGCTTTCCCTCTTCAGTCTCTTCCTTATAAAAGTTACTAGTGCCCCCAGGGGTATGCACACGGTGGATGCCGCCACCAGCAGCCCGATCGCTGCCAGGGCGTAGCCTGGGTAGTCCTTTGTCACCAGCTGCCCCTGCAAGGGAGAGAAGCAGCGTTGGGTCGGTGGGATCTGTGGTTTTCAGTGTCCTGGAGTCATAGAATCATTAAGGTTGGAAAAGACCTCTAAGATATCAAGTCCAACCATCAAGGTCTGGAGCAAAGCTGTGTACTTCAACAGGACATCTGAGAAGCACTTGCAGGCTGCAGCAGCCCATGACTCTCCTCAGTGCTTTTCTTTGTCCAACCATACAAGCTTAAAATGGACAAGAACAGAGCTGCTGCCGAAAATATTGGGGAAAACTTCTGCAAGCTTTGGTAAAGAGCAGTTTTTGGCTTGATTCACATTTCTTAATGAGATGGCTCGGCCCTGACCTCTGTCGGGTCTCCGTGTTCCTCTCCTGGAGCCTGTGGGCTCATGCTGACACCCAGACATGAAAACAACGGGTGTGATTTGTTTCTGCCTGCTAGGAACATTTCCACAAAAGGTTATGAAACCAGTGATTACTTACCCAGTAGTAATTCCTCTGTAATAAATACACAGTTCAGCATTTGTACAAAAGTGTTTTGGCCATGAAGAAAAAGGTATATGGAAATTATGAAAAACAGAGTGGTTTATGAAAACTATTTATTCCAGCAGCAGCTCAGTTCTGTTAAAASACCACTAATTTTGTTCAAAATACTACACTTTGAAAGTATTTCTTACGTTCAAAGAGTATTTTTAAGATGATATGTGGGTCTTCAATCAACATGAATAAAATTTCACTGTTTGAAGGGATCAATTAAGAATTGTAGTGGGAAATTACTCCCATTTTACAGAACCATGGCACTGTTGTCACTAGGTCAAGTCTTCCCTTTTCACAAAATTAAGGAGTTGCTCCGACTCCAGCTGCAAGCTTTCAGAAAGCAGTTTTGTGGAATGATGTAGTTAGGAAGGAAGGATGTGTCCTTGCAGGAAGTAAGGGAAGTTTAAGAAGAAAAAAAAAAAAAMAACAACCAAACAAAAAACCAAACCAGAACTATTTTACCTGTGTGGCATCCCATGCTTGGTATTGCAGCGTTCCTGTGAGGATATAGTCGGTGAGGTAAAATATAAATAGGCTTATAATTAGCAAAGGACTAGCAAAAGCCCACATAATTTTCCAATACCAGTTTGGCTTGCGTCCAATCATGGTGTGAAGATCTTTCTCAAATCTGTATTTAAAACAAACAACATATTTTTGAGAACAGCTGCATGTGTTCAATTGATACCTTGGTCTGAGTTACTTCAAAACCACACCTCCAGAATTAAGTATGTAAGATGGGAAAGAGGAGTATAGCTGACCAGAGGAGTAACAAGCAGAGAGGTGTTGTCTGAAGAACTGACTCGCCAGGATTGTATAGTGAGGTTGAAATAAAAAAGATAGCAGGGCTTCCAAGAGGACCCCAAACTGTGGAAGAGTAGTTAGGAATAGGTACAGCAGGAAAAGTCCCAACAAAATTCTGCCTGGAGTGTAAGTTCAGACTGTTACTAGTGTAAGCGCATGGAGAAAAGCGGTTATGCTTAAGTAACGTGGAGAAAACACTGCTTGTTTTTGTGTGGTTGAGTTGTTCTCAGCGCCGTTACTTGACTGTCTTTGAGGAAGTACTAATGCTGGGGATGGTACCTAAAATCGTGCAGGAAACCTGGATCTGACTTGAAGGCTTTGAACCCATCAAGGACATAACACCCGCGTAGGTGCCTGTGCATGTGCTGTGCTAGCGGACTAACAAAGCAGATACTAAAGCCTTTTCCTTTAGATGCCCTGAGCGCAGACACCTCTGCTGTGTAAAACCTTCCCTGATGCTGAATCTTGCTTTCACCCACAAGGTGAGACCAGGGAGACGAGCGATGTGCAAGGTTTGAAACCGGACTTGCTGGCACTGTTGTGCTCACGCTGAATTGCTGTGAAAGGAGAAGCAGCGTTTTGGCAGAAGGTGCTCTTGAGACCAAAGACAAGAGCAGCGGGGAGCGGCGTGTACAGCTCATTAGTACCCCCCTGCCTGCAGAGGAGGTGTCAGCCCAGCCTGGCCCCCACGCAGCCCTGAACCCCAGGCCCTGGAAGGGCAGCTGCAGAGCAGGGGAGACCCCGTTGCCTTGCTGATACCATAGCGTCGGAGAAAAATTTAGCCCGAGGTGGTATTTTTATTCTTTGCCCTGCATGTCTTGGCCAGTGGTCACACCCCTGCTATCCCGCTATGAAGAAAGGAGGGTTCAAGCTTTTACCTTCTTAACCCGTAGATATAACACACAGCAATGGTTTCTACCAGCACGATGAGCAGCAGCGAAAGGGTGGCTGCGTAGTCATTGAATATGTCAAACCAATAATTTCCAGACTCCATGGTGAAGATTAGGCCAATCACACAGTTAATGAAGCACACAACACCTGCGTGGATAAAACAGGGACCCTGCCGTTACACCTGGAAATCTAATTGTGTGGGGGAAACATCATACTTCTTGTGGCTAAAAAGCTGGTGGGATTTCTACTGATTTCGGTTGGGGAGCAGCTTTCTCGGAGGAGAAAGATAATTTTTTGCCTTTGGAAAAGACGTGGCGGGAGAGAGCGGAGAGAGAGAGAGAGAGAATGTGCTGGTGTATCCTTGAACTGCTGCTCCTTAGACCTGCACAGTCACAGCACATCAGCACGGCAAAGACAACCAAGTCTTGGCTATAGCCTTGTTGCACGCGTGCACAGCATCTGCTGTTACTGCTGGGCATCTGGCTAAAACAGGTTTTAAGGTGGCGCAACCGATTTCCATGCCCAAATGGGAGCGAATATCACTTTTGGCCAAAGACGGAGGTGGTTCAGAGTTGGGATGCCAGTGATGTGACTGACGAGCCACTCACTGCAGGTGTCTTGACACGTCTCCTGGCCCTTTGAGGTTCACTGGTCAGTAGACACCAGTCTGAAGGAGCTGGGATGTGTTGGGAAGCCTGCAAATACACAGCCACAATTGCCCTAGTGCTTTGAGAGCTCCCGAGGGAAAGTGGTGTACAGGCTGGGCAGGATTTCCCACGGGAAGGCAAACCCTTCCGGCAGCATATTTGATATTCTCTGCTCCACCTGAGGTCAAAGAGGGACCCTCAACGGCTGTGGGACACCAAAGCTTTTGCACACACGTGCTCTCTCCCTGCATGGCCTATGCTGCTCATGGCAGGTGCTTACCTGAGATCACCTCCTTGGGGAAACGGGCCGCAATGACCCTGCTGTCGGTCAGCGGCGTGAGGATAGCGGCGGTGTTCCCCAGCATGCTGCCGATGCCCAGCATCAGCAGCATGACGAAGTAGAGCACGGAGTACAGCTGGGGCACCTCCATGTTTTTGATCGCTTCAGAATAGACTATAAATGCCAGTCCCGTCCCCTGGACAGCCTGCCGGTGAGGAGAAGTGAGTTACGGGCAGCTCCTCAGCTCGGTAAGGGCCATAAGAATAGGGACATATGAGACTGATCCTCCACAATGACAAAATACACCTGTGGTGGTGGTTCTGCACGGCAGAGACAGATGAGATCTTCACCAGTTTATTCAAACTGGATAGAAACTGGCACAGTCCCGCTCGTAGCGAAAACATTTGCCCCATACCTTTGCGACCTGCCCTGTCCCACAGCTGGAGGCAGCAGTCCGGCTGGATCACCACCCGGCTCAGTTGCTAACGAGCCAAGYGAGCCCCTTGCCGGGCTGAGCCAGTGCCCCCCACCCCATCCTGAGGTGCAGAAATGAGCCCCACCGCAGCCCCCGGCCAGGCGGCTCCTGGGGGTGCGGATATGCCCATGTGGGGCTGAGGGGCTGCCCGGRCTTGGTGGGAGGAAAGGCACGAGTGAAGCCCAGGCACCAGCACAAAGTGACAACTTACCGTGTCCAGTTCAGCTTCCAAGCTGCAGTTTTTAAGCTGCGGCAATAATTGCATGTATTCCTGTGGGTGGGTGGCCATGAGGTAGTCTTTCATCTCATYGAGGTTGTCTGCTGTTAAAGAGCCTTCCTCCAGGTCGAAAGCGTTCATCAGCAGCAGGATCACTCTGGGAAAGATTATTGGAATTGAATGTCTTTCAGGCCAAGCTATAAAACTGATGCTGGTTTTATACCCCATTCCCTTCTCCATCGGACCCCCATGGAGGGATGCTCTGCCAGCCCCAGGGCTCCAGTCTCCCTGGGCAGGAGCCATGGCCGCGGCACTTCCAGCGCGGTGTTGGGACGCCGGCAGCCTCGTGCTCATCTCTGCTTCGGCGGGAGCAGCTCCTGCGCCCAGGCTGCTGCTCTCGGGCACCTGGGAGGGAGCCAGCAGGTATTTTGGGTGCTGGCCAGCGCTGGCTGACATCACATCCCCTTTGCCCTCTGGTCCCACGTCCACACCCCACCAATTTAACGAGCCTTTTGGCAAGGAGCAGGGACTAGCAGCATGGTTTCCTCTCTGATCAGCAGATAGACTGAAAGCTGTAAAAATACGAGTAAAAGTGTAACTGCTGCAGGCCCTGCGCCAGGGACTGCCTGCGAGCTCGCTGCCTCGGGGCACGATCCTGCAGGCTGCTGGGCACCTCCAGAGCATCACCGCCGAGGAGGCTGGGCTCCCGGCACAGGGCTTAGCCTTAAAGGGGGGGATCTGAGCATCACTGCACTTTATTAATCAGCCCCTCCCCCACCCCCCTCCCCAAAGCATGTGCTGGGACCGGGGTGCAGGGCAAACTGCTGCTGTGACTTGGCAGGCAAAATCACCCTCTCGATCCAGCCCGTGCCCAGCAGCAGCACCCAGGTGTCAAACGGCACACCAGCTCTGAGCTTTCATCTCAGCCTTCATCACTTTAAATCACACTATTAGCTTTATTAGARCAGTATCATGGCTGGCTCGGGCCAGCTCTGGCAGCACCATGTGCTGTTATTTATTGACCTCCCCCCCTTACCTTCCCCAGAATGGCCTGCAGTGGAAAACAAGTGAAATACCAGCCTCTTACTTGCTTATACAGCTTTCGTAGTTAAACGTCGCCTTGAAGCCATAGATGGAGAAGGTCACGATGCTGGCAAATATGGACGTGGTGCTGTTGATCAGCGAGACGATGATGGCRTGCCTCTCGCAGTTGTTGCTGGGCTCATTGTAGCTGGCAAATGCGATGAGGCTTCCAAAGCCCAGGCCCAGAGAGAAGAAGATCTGCGTGGCGGCGCTGATCCACGCCTTGGGGTTCGACAGCTCCTCCAGCTGCAAAACCGGACGGGGAGAGCGGGAGCATGAAGCTGTGCATGGATGGCCGGCACTGCCCCTTCCAGCCTGCGGGGATGGGGACAGGGACGGGGCCCTTCGCGTACCCGTTTTAGCTCAGGGGTGTTTTTTGGGCAGGGTTACTGCTCAGTCTGGAAGTAATACGCTACGGGTTATGTTAATGGGCAGGTCTTTTTCTGCAGGAGAAAGCAAGCAGCTTACAGGCACCGTGGCAGAACAGCCTCCAGCCACTCCCAGCCAGGGTTTCCAGCTGCCTGACCCGAGATACTGCTGCAAAGGTTCAATATAAGGAAAAGGAGTATCGCTACCTTTTAAAAACCTACACATTTGGTAACTAATAATATTTCATAAAAAAAATCAGTACGGTTTTTCTGTACCTTTGGCGTGAACATGTAGATGAGCCCGTTCACAGCTCCATGAAGTGTTAATCCTCTGATGAGGTATATGATGAGAACGCAGTATGGCAAAGAGGCTGTCACATAGACCACCTGGAGGAAGGAGGGGAAAATACCTTGGYCTAAACAATACACAAGACTGGCCGTAATAGATCAGCTCTTTCTCACTTAAAATAATGGAAATGCTTTATGTAAAGTATTTGTTACCTTGTATCAATCTTTAAACAAATAACTTCAGACAAATCTAACTTTAGATTTAGGTTTTAGGGAAACAAGTTTTTATTAATAATAAAGACCCTGTGCTAATGTTCCCACCCATCTTCTCTTTGATTGGAAAAATAAGAATGAYATTTAAAATATTTGCAGCATTTACAAACTCAGTTCTGCAGCATTTAGTGGAGTAATACCAGTTTGCGACCATCTGTCAAGAACACATTAGGCAAAGGTCATCCATTATCCGCTCTARGAGGAAGGTGAGCAGACCTCATAAAAGGTCAAAAAAATCAAACTTGACTGAAAATATTTTAATTCAAATGTGAAAAAGACTTTAACTTAATGTAACCCAGATGGGGGATGGAGAGAATTAAATCTTTCAGTTGTCTTCCATGAGCTTTTGAGCAAACCCCTGGGTTTGAATCTAAATGTTTAATCTCCACGTTGGAAAGAGCCACGTGCAAAAAAAAAAACCTAACTCACAAAAAACATGCTTTCCCAAGCTCTTGGGAGGAGAAGCKGATGGGCAATTACCAAATATTCCTCCGATTTGCACCTGCCTGCGCTGCCAGCAGGCATCTGCCTTTCCTTGCCACACACCTGGAAATGCAGCAGCTTCACCTTCCCCAGCGGGACAGCCCGGCCTCCCACGCACAGGGGACGCAGGGGAAGCCCCCTGCGCTCCCTTCGCTCCCCCTGATGAGACCCTGCCTTCACCATGCACTTTCATAGAATCAGAGAATCATTAGGGTTGGAAAAGACCTTTAAGATCATCGAGTCCAACCATTAACCCAACACTGCCAAGTCCACCACTAACCCATGTCCCTAAGCACCACATYTACACGTCTTCTAAATACCTCCAGTGATGGTGACTCCACCACTTCCCTGGGCAGCCTGTTCCGATGCCTGACTACCCTTTCGGTGAAGAAATTTTTCCWAATCTCCAATCTAAACCTCCCCTGGCGCAACTTGAGGCCATTTCCTCTCGTCCTATCGCTTGTTACCTGGGAGAAGAGACCARCACCCGYCTCTCTACAGCCTCCTTTCAGGTAGTTGTCCTCTCAATGCGCCTTGGCTGTTTATTTGTTTCTTTTTTGCCCACAAAGCCAGCTGCAGCAARTTTAAGAGGTTATTCTTGATTTACAGTCTCTTGGCTTTCTGCGTTTGGCTAATACGATTTGGGGATTACAGCCCTCAGCTTGCTTCTTAGYGCAGGCTCAGCCGGGACATTGCTTTTTTTCCCCGCTTCCTCATAACTTCTGCCGTGAATAAAAAGTGAGTGAAAATGCCTGGTAGACGTCTTTTTTTTCTTGCAAAGACTGAGGAACAGAYGTCTCCTGACATGGCTCTGCTGTGGCAGGCAGCTTTCCACAGGGCCAGCAGCCTGGCCGCCGGTTTTGCAGCAGAGGTGCCTGCATTTAAAGGACTTTTCTAGGTGTTTTTTTTTTTTTAATATCACTYGGTGYTTTGGTTGAGCCTTCTTCAGTTGCAACTTAACAGGTTGGCAGAGGTGGCCGGGCCGGCTGCTCCCGAGGAGATACCATAACCCCAAGTAACAGCAGCCATGGCCGCTGCCTTTTCGGCGACGGTTTATGCTCCCCCCATCCTGYTGGGTCTCGGCGGGGCTGCGCCCGCCTCTCACCTTGCCGGTGGACTCGGTGCCGCGGAGGATGCAGAGGTAGACCACCAGCCAGGCCAGCGTCAGGCAGAGCGCCTGCTCCCACTGCACGCTCCCGCTGGCCTCCAGCGACGGAGAGATGTTCAGGGTCTGCCGGTACCAGAAGTACTGGGTRGACGATGTCTTCTCGCACTCCTCCTCGTAGCCGGTGCGGTTGCTGTTCAGGGGGCAGGTGGCCCACGGCAGGGGGTCCTGCGAGGGAGGGAAGGGACGTGGGGTGAGGGCCYGCCGTCAGCATGGTGGGGAGAGCCGGGGAGGAAGAAGGCGAGGGCGGCTTTCTGTCCGGGGCTCGCTTGTCCCCGCATTGTGCTGCCTGGGGCTGGAGCTGACCCTCTCCCTTGGTCCCGACCATCTCCCTGAGGACTGACCCTGTCCCCAAGACTGAGCCTCTCTGACCCCCTCCCCTGGAGATGACCCTCCCGATCTTCTCCCCAGGGCCGACCRTCTCCTCTGCCTTCGGACAGACGCACCCCAGGGTGCAGGACACCATGGCCTCCAAGGCATGTGCAAGCAAGGCATCATGGGGCTGGCCTCAACCTATGTTCGTGGAGAGAAGGCACCTTGATGCCCTTGGGGAGCCCACAGAGAGGGACACCACTGCCTCATTTTTCCCCCCAGAAAAGTCCTGAGAGGGTTTCTGGAGTTTTTGGTCCACCTCCCCAGCTGACRACGGTGCTGGGCAATGTCCAGCACCAATGCAAAGCCACCGCAACCCTCCGCGKCCGCGGCAGGACCGAGCCGTGCCGCCGGGCGCCCACACACCTGGAAGGAGTGGAACAGGTACCAGAAGGCCCAGGCGTTTATCACGTTGTAGTACATGGAGAGGAAGAAGGAGACAACGACGCTGGCAACGCCTGCGGGCATGGAGGGAGGCGCTTGGTCAGCGGTGAAACCCCRAAATGCCCAGGGCCCCCTAACACCCTGGGGGGGGGGCAACGCAGCCAGCACGGGGAGCGGGGGCTTTGCCTCTGCATGCCCCCGCTGCTGCAGCCTCCTCCTCCTCCTCCTGTCAGGGCTATCCTGCACTGGATTTTATACTTTAGCCCCTGGGGGAGTGAATATTCAATGTATCGTTAAAAATAGAATGTACATTTCAGCAAATTAGCAATAGTTTGGGCTATTGGGGCAATTTAATAACACAWTAACGTAGCTGAGAGTGGACATTGGTAAATGGTAGGCAGAAACAGTAGGAAATTAAGATACCGTTTTATCACTCAGTGTTGAGCTTACCGGGATGATGCCCTTGGGGTCAAAGGCCAGTGCAGGCAGCCCCAGGGGCTGGGTTAAGCGCTGGCCTTCACCTCCCCTGAGGGCAGGGGGACCCACACCTCTGTGGCCGGGGACCTGGTACCGTGAGCCAGGGTCTGGCCCCAATGCCCTGCGAGGGATGGGGTAAATGTGTGCTGCGGGGCATCTGGATAACGACTGTGCTCAGCCTGGTGAGACCCAGTAAAACCCCAAATCCTGCCTGATTTCTGCTCTGAAARATAAAGCTCTCCATTCAAAATCACCTGTCTTCCCCAGGTGCTTAAAAATAAAGTTCCAAACAGAGAACATACCGACACCGCAGAGGTAGGGACTTATTATTTTCCAGGCACCGATGCTGCCCTGACGCATGCGCTGCCCCACGGCCAGCTCCAGGTAGAGCAGCGGCATCCCCTCGACGATCAGCATGATAAAATACGGGATCAGAAAGCCTCCTGCAAAAAAACCCAACAGACGGCCTTCAGCAGACAAGCAGCATAATAAACACCAGCTTGCCCTATCCATGGTCAAATCACCTCGTTAGTGTCCCAGGAGGTGGCTGGAGCTGGGTCCTGTCCGGGCACCTTGTGTATTGAGGGCACAGCACAACCYTGAGGGACATGTCATGGGCTTTCAGGTGGCATCCCAGATGCCGGTGGGCACSGAGCGCCTGGGCGTGGGGAATTTTCCGCAGGCACTTGGCAGCACCGGGATTTCTGCTGTTAAAATGTGCCGGTCACCACCCCAGCGCTGCGGGGCTGCCCAGGTGCTTTGCAAGCGGTTTGAGCAATGTTCTGGGCTGGGGCTGTTAAAAGGTAACTAAACGCCAGCCAAACCTTGTAAAAGATAATGAGAGAAAGAGGGCGAGGGAAAGATTTACTTTGTGTGCGGCAGTCTGCGGCACAACCRAAGAGCTCGATGAAAAAGTAACAGCAACGTCTGCGTTCACTAGAGTTTTAAGTAACGTATCGAAGTCTGGCCTGGTTTCAAAAAAAAAAAAACAACAACAAACCTACAAAAGACTCCCCCAGAAACCCATGCTGAGCCTGCAAATGCCAGCAAAGGGGTGAAGGCTTTTCCCCTGGGGTCCCACCTGCAGGAGCAGGCCCTGGGGTAGAGGCACATGGCCTCCCCATGCCCCCCGTCTGCTCATCCCCGCTCCCCTGGCACTGAGAGCCGCAGGGATGCTCCTGCGGAAGAGGAAGAGCAGGAAAGGGTGGGCAGGCGGCAAGGGAGGGGAAAGGACCTTGCCAGCCAGCAACCAGGATTCACTTCAGCTTAAACTTCTACTGGGAAAAAAAAAAATCCTTGTCCTCGACTTGGGGCTCACTTTAGAAAGAGCTGCTGACTGAGTCAAAAACTGGATTTTTGCGAAGGCTTTCCTACTTCCCTTTTTACAGCAAGCCAAAAATATTTACGTAAATATCTCTTATTTAGGATTTAATCTKCAGCATTAACATTCCTCGCAATGGGCTCGGCGCAGCGCCGCAGAGGAACGAACTCCAGGCAGCGACTGAGGCAAAGAACTGGAAATAAACAYCGAGCAATAATCGGGTTTATTCTGGGAATTAATTTCCCACCTCCCGGCTCTATCGTTATTAACAACCTCTTTGTTAGTCAGTTAGATAACTTCCTATGGGAGCTGTTGGAGGTTTAAGAGCTGCTCTGTCCTGGCGGGGTGCAAGCTGCCCCAGCAGCCGCCCAGGGGAGTTTAAGTGATGTACCGAGGGGGGAATCAGCGTTAGGCCCTTTGCGAAGGCTTTTCCGCCCTCCCAGCAGCGTTGCYACGTGCTTGGCGTTGGCTTTGCCACCTCGCAAGGAGGAGGAATGCCTCCAGGCTGGCTCTTCACCCTGATGTCCCCCCGCAGCTGGGGGTGCTGGGGCTGAGCCCCCTGCCCCTTGCTCTGCACCCTGYTTGCATGCAGATCTTGCTCCTAATGCTACTTTTCCTAAAGGGTAGAACCAAGATGCCTCATGTAAGTGACTCRGGGCAGCTGTATGAACCAGCTCCTCATCTGCCGTAAACCAGCACAGCTCCACTGACCTCCCTGCTCATTTACACCCCACGTTGYGAAAACCAGCCCCCAGGCCAGACCCCTGCAGCTGGCACAGCGTGCGATGTGTGCCCCAGGTCTGGTCACGGCCCCAGGCTCTGCTCAGCGTCCSGCCGGGTGCCCAGGGGCTTCCCGGCTCAGGGCCGAGGCCGAGCACCCAGCCCAGTGGCGTTTCAGCCCGGCCCCGCCTGCGTACGGACAGATTAACCGCACCTACGGGGTTTGAACCCCCCGTGCTCTGTTCGGGCCAAGCTCTCTGGAGGTGAGCAAGAAGTCGTCGTCAATATGCTGATGAACGGAAAGGCAGGAGGTTGTAGAGTCAGCAAATACCCTGTTTATTACTGTCATCRGTGACAAGGGCTCTATCGCTCTGCTGGGCAGGACAGGGACTGGCCCTGTGCTTTTCTGCAAGGAAGGTGCCAAACAAGCTGTCGCTGGCATCCCCCCCAAGCCCAGTGCCTGGCGTATCCAGCTTTTAAGTTCCTGAAATGATGTTTTGTCTGCGTGGATTTTGCAGACCCCTGGAAAGCCACCAAATCCTTTTTAAGAGGGCAGTGAAAAACAATTAGGAAAAGCAAAGCCTGCTGTCAGGAGTTTTAGTTTCACAGTAGGGAGAGCTGCCTCTCCCCTGGGAAATTTAACCAGGGAGGACAAAAGTAGTGGACAAACTACTCAAAAACATGCTTTTCAGAAAAGACTTGGGTTTATTGAATCTTTTTTTCTGGTTAATAGCAAGTGTTCCAGTTTTGGTTACATTTCAGAGAATATTAACCATCTACCACACTACTGGTGGCTGATAAGAAGAGGATAAACCAGTCAAAGACCCCAGTGTCTGAGTTTTGTTGTCCTTCAGGATGTCTGCCAAGACAGGCTGCTAGTGAACTAATCATCACGTGCAGTTTAATTGCGTACAGAAACACTTGCATTTTAAGCCTTGTGCTGGAGTTCAGTGTCAGACATRAAGTCCTTACCCTCAAAAGCATCTGCGTAGAGGAATACACCCAGAATTGCTGCACGTCTATCGCTTCTGCTATCCGAAACATCTAAGAAAGCTTCAGCCACTGCAGCATCTAGCTTCTACTGTAATTTCACCCAGTGTATTATCTGGATTTTTCTGACCTGATCCCATAGAGCAGCTCTTGATGCCRTCCCAGCACTGAGCTGGCTTTTCAACAACCAGCATGAACCAACTCCTACCGCCACACGTGCATTTAGAAGTAAGCTACAAGCCAACAAAACAAGCACGAACCAAGCAAAAAGCACTTAAACATCTCAGTGTGTTTCTTCCTAAAAGGAAGAAAAGGCGGAAGCAGACCAGAAGCAAATGAGGCAGATGATGCTCATGATGTCACTTAATGCATGGCTGAGATGGGTCCAACACTGTGACAACGGATGCAGTGAGAGAAGCAGTGTAAAACTGGGATGTCTTATAAAGAGAGGCTTTTTATAAGGATTCTTCAAAACACGGTCATTAACCAGTGGTAGCTGTATACTAGAAGAGATTATTAGTGTTGGTTTTTAATTAATCTAATTAACTGAATTCTGATTTCTAAGGAAGAATATCTGTGGCTGGCATGATACAGACATCATCTTTCTCCAGTTTGGATCTAGTAGAAGGATAAACTTTCAGAGAGCCTTTTTTTTTTGAGCCCAAACCAATTTATTCCCTGTTTTCAAAGCTTCCCAAGAGGCTTTAGCTGTGGAACTCCTGTTGATTAAGGAGTTTCAGCCAACTTCAAGGCAGATTTGCACATTAATGACAACAACTTGAAATGATACAGCTGATCCTTAAATTAAAGGCATAAGCATTTCTCTTTCTCAGTATGTTCCAAGTGAACTAACAAGGAACTGAACTAGTTTCTGATGCCTTCAGAATGGTTTAATACATTAATACCATGTGGACCTACATCCCTCACTCTACCTCCATCCTTTCAGAAAACATGGGCCTTCCCACTGGTTCACTGCACTTCTARGAAATGAAAGCTGCTGTCTTGGGGCAGCTGTCAGGTAAAAGCCTTATGCTAAACAATATGTAAAATAAAGCAGCAGTAGAAGAGATGGCACACTAACAAAAAGCCTGACCTCCTACTCTGYCCTGGACCCTGCTGGGTGGACAGGGCGTTAGCACGGACAACATACTTCTGGATTTAAAGGTTGACACACTCCTCCTCRAGGGAAGCAAGAAACATAAGCCACACTTACCTCCTCCATACATCTGACACAAGTATGGAAACCTCCACACATTTCCCAGCCCCACAGCATAGGAAATGCAGGCGAAAACAAACTGCAGGGGGTTGTCCCATAGCGGCCGGGATTTCTCCATTGCCTACTTGCAGGCAGAGGTTTCAGCAGAGCCTTCCTGCCTTCACTCCTTCAGGTGCTCTGCCAGCCCTGCCTCAGACTCCACGCCAGCCCGGCTTGGAGGGGAGGGAAAGGCGGAGGAGCTATGCTTGCCAATTCCTATCAAGCTTTTTAATTACTAATCTTATTAACAGGCACATACTGAAGTAGGAATGCTGGTAAATAGATTATAGACACACACAGAACTATAAAATTGGTACTTTGGGTGAATAGCTGCTTGGGTTTTGACTGGCATTTCTGGGAAGGATGTGAGCCCAGGGATTTTTATCGGGCTCACATGCCGACTTGACACAGGGAGGAAATAACACTGGGGCTGCAGTTTGGTTTTGGAAATGGGAAACTCCTTCCCCACAGGGCTCTCTTCCCTGGGAGAGGCATTTGTGTGCGTGAGGCACCAGCTTGGATTTGATAGCACAGGGAAGGGGTTCCCACACCGTTAGGACTGGGCTCAGTGGCTGTCAGAGCTGTCTGTTATTCCCAGTGTCCTTTGCCCTAAACGGGTCCTTGGGCACCCTGTCACGTGCACCCTCATGCTSACCCCAACCAGCCCAGCACACTCCCCAGTTCCAAAAGGGGTCTTGAAACGGTCCCTATCAGCCATGCGGGTCCCAGCCTGCTGCAGCCTTGAGTATAACACTCAAGTCTGACCCTCCGGGAATACTACCCTCCCTCTGCATGCACTGGGTGGGTGTGCGAGAGCGCAAAATAGCCCTGTCTCTTTTCACTTACCTTCGTGCTCAAACCCCGCTGCTGCAGATGAACTTTCCGAGGGGTTGCTGTTTTAAAATACTGTTAAGCAGCGGGGACCAAATATATACAAAGGCCACTGGGAGAAGGTGGCTCTGGCCCATTGTGGAGGCAGAAGGACCTAGGAGGCCTTCGGGTCCTCGGAACGCACACTGAGATGCCAGGTCTGGACGTGAACCCTGGGCGCTTGGGCCCCTGCCAAGGTACACTTTGAGCTCAACCACTTCAGACAGGTCTCCCAGTGAAGGCGTGTCTGTAGCACTAAGAAGGGGCTGAACAAGTCCAAGGACTCAGCTTCCTTCCTCTSTCTAAACATGGGTTTTTTTCATGCCGGGACTGGGCACCTTTCAGGTCCATTTTACAAATAAGGCCCACTCAGCCGCTGTCAGTCTCATTCCTCCAGCGCCAGCAACTTGCTCCCTGCCAGCACTGTGCGTGCTGCTCCAGCATCACACCAGGCACTGGCTGAGCCGAGGCATCCAGCTGCGGGTGCGGGTGAGAACCCCTGCCACGGGGCCTTTGGACATGAGCCCAAACCGCAGAGTGTGTCATGCAGCGCTGCTGAGACCAGCAGAACCACTCTGGTGGACCTGCTGACCAGCCACCTGTAGTAGCAAAGTCACAGAGTGGGACRCCACTTTTTTGCATGCTAGAAAAGGTGACTGTGAGAGGTTTATGCRTCTCCCGTAAGTGAACCCATTCTTCACAGTGTGTTTTAGCGCTGCTGGAAATGGAGGTTGTCATCAGAAAACATCAGGGTTTGGCAAACTCTCCCAGAGTACAGTTTTGAGGGAGCTTGTGGCTCTTCTGCAACATCCTTGCTGTTCCTGTCTTGCCCGCAGAATTACAACACACCAGCTAGCCCTGGAAATAGATCTCATGGGTAACCCTGAATTATGCTGGAAGGAAAAATCTAAAGCAATTTTATGTCCATAAGCTATTAAACTGAAGGACACACACTGAGAAGCTACAGATATGTTAACTGTCCCACATCACAAAAGCTTTTGCAAATTATTAAAAAGTTAAATGTCCATCACTGTCTGTGGGATTTATTACAAGAGATGCTTATAAATAACTTACAGCATTCAATAACTCACAGAGAGGACAGCCTTAAAAATAGCACATCACTAGCACTTGGGATGCTTCTGTGTGCATAGATTACTGCTACTGATGAGCATAATCAAGTTAAACATTTCCTTGGCTCTGTACCTCCCTCCCATTACATTTCAAACTAGCTTACTAATGGTCTAGGGAGGCTGTGCAGGCAGAGAGGTGTGGCGTCCTCAGCTCACGTCAGGAAGTTCAGATGCAGTGAAATGAATCCTTGCCTTTCTCACAAATGTCAGTCTCATAAGCAGCTTGGGTCACAAACTACTATGAGTTTTTTAAGGCAGTCATGCACACAGGCACCCAGCAAGGTGCCTGTCATCCAGACCCACCTCGCTCCAACCTCCTTTCAGGTAGTTGTAGAGAGCGATAAGGTCTCCCCTCAGCCTCCTCTTCTCCAGGCTAAACACSCCCAGCTCCCTCAGCCGCTCCTCATAAGACCTGTKCTCCAGACCCTTCACCAGCCTCGTCGCCCTTCTCTGRACACRCTCCAGCACCTCAATGTCCTTCTTGTAGTGAGGGGCCCAAAACTGAACRCAGTATTCGAGGTGCGGCCTCACCAGTGCCGAGTACAGGGGCACGATCACCTCCCTACTCCTGCTGGMCACACTATTCCTGATACAGGCCAGGATGCCGTTGGCCTTCTTGGCCACCTGGGCACACTGCCGGCTCATGTTCAGCCGGCTGTCGACCAGCACCCCCAGGTCCTTTTCCGCCGGGCAGCTTTCCAGCCACTCYTCCCCAAGCCTGTAGCGTTGTCTGGGGTTGTTGTGACCCAAGTGCAGGACTATAACCCCTAAATTTAAAAATAAACCCTCTGGGCTTTCCTTGATGAGTCAGGTATGTGGGAGGGGGACAAAGTGTCAGCAGGGGCCAGCTCTGGTGTTTAGTATCTGCCTGGGGGCACTCCCTTCCCACTGGAAACATGCTGGCTGTTAGCATACTAGATGATTATCAGAGGGAAGTGATGGAAGAGTGTCTACAGCCTCTGCAAATGTCTAGTGATGCTATCAAGGGAAGCTGATATACAGCCAAGAGAGTTGCAGCCCCCACATATGGTTTTGCTGTTTGGATTCACTGTTCACAGTTGCTACTCTAAGCTCCATGTTTTCTTACTTTAGGAGAAAGAAAGAAGCCAGCTGGATTTCCAGATCTTTGACAACTCACAGGCCATGACAACTGTTGGATGATTGCTCTATGTGTAATTGGAGATTACAGTTACTCCTCTAAGCAGTTATTAGGATTGCAGTTATTCCTTCCCGCTCATCACTACTACTTGCTGCGTCATTCCAAACTGTACATGATGCCCTTGAGGTGTGTACCGTGAAGTCATATCCAGCCCCTTAATCACCCTTAAAACTGTTTTGCACTACCTCAGTCTCCAGAGATTACTAATATAAAGCATCGTTATGGAGGCCTTATCCCCAAGAAAGCATGCCTGRGAAGAGTCCTTCTTTTTCTTTTCCTTGCTTTTCTTCAGCACCACAGCTCTCTCCACCTTCTAACTGTGGGGTTCTTTAGGTTACCCCTCCATAAAGGTGCACTCAATGCTGTTCTGATTCACAGAATTGCACCCAATTCACCCAGACCTCAGAACCTGCTTCTGTAAAGCAAAAGAGCCACAAACKGGCACCTCACTAAAATCAAAAGGATACCTGGTCTATTCAGTCAGTTCTGCTTGTCTTCTGCCAGTTCATGCTTTCTCTCTGTCAAAGTTTGCCTGCAGTTGGGGGAGGTCTCTGGGCAGCTCTCTTGCTCACCAGCAGCTGTCAGTGGTGAGCTRCCCCATCAGAGTCCTGCACCAACCACTCAGCATCACCATCACTTACAACAGACACTCCAAGACACTACATTAACAGGTTCCTAAAAATAATAATTAAAAATTGATAGAAATCAAAGTCTCTAGATATTAAGACTTCTGAAATAGAATAACATGTATCTACCCACCTTCATTTAGAGAAGAGTTGATGCTAAATAGGTTGCCTAATGTTTCAGAGTATGTCTGAGAGGAGACTGATAAGGAGGTGCCTTCAGGGAGAGTTCTGTAGGCCGCCACAGCAGGGCAGGAATCCTGGGCCAATGCTTTCACCGGGACATTGTCAAAATTAACAGTCAAAGGGTAACCCCCATGGGCACATTCTCTGCTCAAAGCCATTTAAAAACATTTACAATAATTATTCTCACCTGCTTACGCACAAACTTATCTTCAAATCACATTAAATTTTTTTAATATGTTTTAAAAGGCCTGACCTCCTAGAATGGCTCAAACTTTTTAAGCTTGATACATTCAGCCATGTGACACCCCAAGATGATTCACGTTTGTTTCCTGAGGCAGTAAGAATCACRTGTCTGTGGTCTGACAGCATTTGGTATTATGCAGAACCCAAGAGCAGTCCTTGATAATGCCAGAAGGGGGAAATCAAACTGAGGAATCTTAAGAACTTTTTAGCTGAATTGAAATCTAAGTGCCTGGCAGATGACTGTGGGTTTCCCAAAAGCAAGGTATGTGGGAAATGTCCAAATTGCAGCTGTCCTTATATTGGTCTATCAAATAAAGTGGAGCACTTGCAGCTTAAGTGTTATATATTAGGATTCATCTTAGGACATAAAAAAAAAAAAAAAAAAGCAGCTATTATCCACAAGAGAAAAACAGATTAAGGAGTACTTGATGAACAGTTACAGAACATCAGGTCTCATTAAGAAGGTAGCATGCAGCACTGCTGGCTCATTTGTTAATGACCAACCACTGAACTCAAGTCACCGTTACAGCACAGGGTTGTTTGTTAGCTGTCACAGTCAATACTAGTGAAGCTGAGCTGCCTACATTTCATTCCCGTAGAAAATATGCTTTAGTTTGCAAGCAAAAAAACCTCACCCATCTTGAAGGAGATTTGATTCCTGCAGGTCAGCCAGTTATAGAGAAGTTTTCTTTTTAAACATTCCTTTCAGGCATAACCAGGGAATTAACAGCTGAAGTGGAAAAAACAGATGATGTTTATTTGAGCAGTATAATGAACTTCTGAAAAACAAAGGCTGGTAAAAGCAGTATTAGAATTTACACTTCAGGGAAAGAAGTGAAGTTTTAGAAACACCGGACAGGATCAGGAGAGGTTCAGATGTCCTCTCCTCTTCAAAATATTGTATCTATCTCAAGAAAAAGAGAATCGCTACTGTGTAATGCTCCAATTCTTCTTTGACAGGTACATCACCTTTGACAGATGATGTATTTTTTTCTCGAGCTCCACACAAGACCTTTACCTTAGCCATTGCACAACACAAACCAATGACAGCATCACACTGACCTTGTACTCACTGAACTGGCAATCTGCAAGACAGGTAATCAAAGTCARTGTTTCAATTTTGCGCTGCACAGTTCTCTACAAGATTTGCCTTACTCATTTGAGGAGATAACAAGGTCTGTCACCACACTTGCCTACAGCCAACTTATTTCACTGAGACCTACCCATATTCTGAAGTTGAGAGTGTACTTTCTTGTTGAAATGGTTTCTAAGCAGATAATGAAGGCCTATCACAGAGACAATATTCTAGCTAAGTCAACAGCCAAAGATTTGTCAGAAAAGAGAAAASCAGCAGAAATCATGAGATTGCCTTTCTTCACCCTTTACCTGCCATTGTAGAAGTAACAACTGATCTCATTAAAAGGAGTTTCGTTACGAAGAAAAACACAATATTCACCCAGAGAAGTACACCTGTTGGTGTCAACATAATTGCTCTGTGCAAACACAGGCCAAAAAGCTCTTTGAGACATCCCTATTAAGAACTTAACATTTTAGTGACTGCACAAGGAGCAAAATAATACCTTTAATTTAACTGACACTGCATGAGGAGTGTGTTACCCCATAAAGCCCTACTATTGTGCTACAGCAATAATATCGTGCTAGACACAGGATTTTATCCCAAACCAATCTTGCTTAACCAGTCGGGGAAAAAGGACAATAGAAGAATTGATGGACTGCAAATGCATGGCAGATTTGACTGGGGCATCACTGCTTGAGCAATTTTAACAGCTTTGCCTGTTTGAGAAAGAATGAGGAAAAATCACTCATTTCAGTTCAAGCAGCTCCTGAGACAAGCGCCGTCAAATGCCAGTTTTAAATGGCACACACCCCAGCCTTTCCCCAGCCCTGCCACTGGTACACTTTTTTACAGCTGTTTGATGTGGTGTGGCTTTGGGCATGAATCTGTAATTTACACGTCTGCATTTCTAGCAAGATTCTTTACTGATCTGCCACTCCTTTCTACAGATATAAAAAAAAAAGAGGTATACAAAACATTCCTATAAAAAACCCAGCTCCTTAAAGATTAAGTGTTTGAAAACATAATGGTTTTATTTGGAGTAAAATACAACATACATATGAACAGGGACAGATGAACAAGTAGAACGCGCTATTAAGAGGCTTCCAGATAAATGCAAGGCAGAGGATTACAAGCAAAAGACTTGAGAAAAGTAAGCTGTTTTCTGGTGAGGTTACAATAAGAAAGGAGATGAAAACATCTAAAATAACTTATTTCCCAAGAAAGCTGCTCCATTAGCAACTTCCCTATGCTTTTTCAGTTTATCATCTTAACGTTAAGAATACTGGCAAAATCAGAATCTGTATTCTGATGTTCAAATTTGTTTCAAATAAATTCAAGTGAAAAAGTATAACTCCAATTAGTGGCTTTATTTGAAAGGGTCCAGCGCTTCCGCTATAAAGCCTATCTACCTCACTAATGAACATCCTCTAGCAAAATCTTACTGACCACATTTTGCTGCCATATGAGATGTCCAGCGTGAAATAACATCACAGAATCAGCATGTTTCTTTTTTTTCCTCCTACTTTTTACCTCCACTGATGCAATTTTCACATATAATGCCACTTCATGGCTACATTAACTATACAAAAGTAACAACAGGAGTTTCCACCTAAGAAACATCAAAAAACCCTAATGCTTATTTTTTGTCTTTTTTTCTTTTCTTAACAAAAATAAACTCCTTTCTTTGTAGAGAATGGTCTCAGTTCTTCGGTATGCTCCTGTTTGCTATTTCTCAAGGAATGTCGATGGTTAACAATTAAAAACATGACTACAGAAACAAATACCTATAAATTGTAGGTTTATAAGGAAGTAAGACAGGAGTTTCAGCATCTTATTAGTATTAATAAAAAGTTATTTTAAGCACTAGAAGCAAAAAATATACCATTCAAAACAAACATTATTGAAAAATAATACCAGTCTACATTTTCTTTCTATGGCAGCTTCTGATAGATCAGATGTTCTTGGTGTTTTAGTCCTCTGGCTCATACCTGGGGATTTAAAAAAAACCCAACATCAACAAACAAACAAACAAACCCCCATTAAAACAGAGTAGAAAATACCCAAGAGACATTTTGTCTCTAAAGAAAATATGAAACCCAAGTAATAAATCACTCCCACTAGTGACACATTCCTGTCAAGGCTCACTGTATGACTTAGGGCACAGACAAATGTATATACTTTTTCAACTATTTTTTCCTTTTAAAATTGGCCAGTTTACCAAATAGTAGAATGAGGGAATGACCAGGAACCTACCCACAAATCCCAAAATACAGGCAGAAGTTTAAACAGAAGTTTTAAGTTCTACCTCTGTCCTCCTACAGCACAGGTCTAAAGCATCCATGCTGCCAAAGCTCACTTGACACTTGCAGAATGTTAGTCTTCTAGGCAATATAACGGCCAAGGTGCATCCTTCTTTACTCAATACAGGCCTAGACCTGTTTACATACTGTGGACTTCTCATTCCCATAAACAAGCGTGGAAGGAATGAGATAATGGCAAAGCATCTGGTACTTCTCCCACTTGTATCCGTGGGTGTAGCACCTGGGGGCTTACCTACCGCACCCATGAATATTTGTATCCTCTCCATACTAAATTCTATCATTGCTTGCTACCCAGCTGCACACATCAGCCCTATTCACCTAGCACCCATTAAAAGGATTGGTTTGTCAAAAATCAGGGAACAGCCTACCAGAAATTCTTTTTAAGGGAAAATTCATAGTCTGTTCTAGAGACAGCTTCACATTTATAAAAAAAAATAATGGGAGCAGAACATGGATCCAGAACAAGGATCCTGTTTGGACCCGCAGAACAGCACCACTTACTTGGAAAGCTTTTTACGTAGATCCTTTATCTGTTCATTCTTCTTAGTGAGAATCTCTTTCATGTTGCGATAGGCAGCTGTTTGCTGAAATTTCTTCTCTAATTCCTACATAATAACAACATCAACATATTATTTACATACTATGAAAACCACGCTAATATGCTTTTTAAAAAAGATGACTTGCTTTTCCTCCTCAAGTTTCAGAATAGTAGTTTAACTTATTCAAATTTAGACGAAGTCAGCTAGTAGATTCAAATGATATTACTGGGAGCAACACACAGACTTCATTTTCTAATGAAATCAGGCTAAAAGTCTTCTGAAGACTGGGAATACACTTTTCATTCAAAAATTTCTATGCAGACAAATGGACAATTTTTAAGTATTCATCTAGTTATAATCATGCCATTAGTTGTGGTTTTGCTGTTTTACATATAACGTGTTTTTCCACTGAAATAACAAAAATACACTGGCACAAGTGTGACGCAGTAAACTCTGCGTCCTGTAGTGTATGCTTATTAAATCACTAATCAGTTATAATGTGAGTAAGGATCTCATCTTTACATTACGATAAAATGCTAACCTTTTCAGCTGTGGATAGCTGATCCTGAACCTTAAGCAAGTCATGTTTTGTGGTCACCAAGTTCTCTTCCAAGAATTTTTGGTTTGCAGTAGAGTCATTCAAAGTCTTCTCAAACTGGCATTTCAAAGCTGCCACTTTATTCTCCAGTTCAGTGATATCCTGGTTTGCATTAGTCTTCAAAAGAAGAAATATTTAAAATATGTCAAATGCAACAGAAGAAATATTTAAAACGTCAAGTACAAAATTCCACATAAAGTGGGTATATCTTAATTTTTAATGATTTCACGTTATTGCTGTAAAGCCTAAATTAGAAATTAAAGCACTAACTAATTTGTAACTTTAAAAAATTGTTAATAAATGCATTTTAAAGATGGCTGGAATGTCTTCTCTGCCAAGTTGAGATTTCACTTCTTTGGGAATTAGGTGAAGCCACAGGATGAAGCATATCACAAGAAGTTATTTAGCATACAGAAATGGTAAATTACAGTTTAAGATCTGAATGTCTATGCTATAACATATTTTTAAAGCAGGTTAAATATCATAGGCATTTCAAAAGCTGTTAGTGTAATACAGGTAAGAAAGGATGAAAGTGTTACGGCTCATATTATTAATCAGGTACYGATACTGCACTGTTCTCAGATGCATTACAAAAAGGGCCTCCACAGTTGCTTGTGAAGCAACTTTCCCTGTGAGAAGAAACAACCCAAACTCTTCTGGCCATCAGTTCTGGGTCACAAAACATTATATTCATGTAACTGCTCTATGGATTTCCATTTAAAAATAAAACCTCTCGGGTTTAAAAGCTCAAGTTCAAACTCTCAAAAGTATAATGACTCAGGATAAGGTTGAACCAGCACCACCTTAAAAAGAACAGAAGTCTAAAACTAAGGAAGCTCTGCTCCTTTTTCGATGTCGACGGTAAGATTTGAGCATAGGAAACCACTTGATAATAGTACCTGTACAGAAGAAAAGCTTATTTTGAATTTTGAGACAGAGTCCCAAGGCTGCAGTGCTGAAAAGCACTACATTGTATGTTTCAGATCAGAATAGACAGTGATCATTTTTCTAAACTGTGACATAAGTCAATTATGTAAAAATTCTAAATCCTCAAGCTAAACTGATCCAACAGAGCAGTCACTCCCAAACCGTGGTTCACACTTGGTGTGTGGAACCATATTAGACCATTAAAAAAAAAAAACACCACGGAAAAAAGAAAGGTAGAAGTCTGCTGAGCTAAGAGTTGGCCCTTAAGAACCATTGTGGTTTGGCAGTCASTTGTTTGTCCAAAGAGTTTGAAAACTACTGCTTTAATGAGCAACTGGGTTCATATGATTTTATTGATACCCATCCTATAAAAATATAAAGTGAAACCAGATAAAATTTAGCATTTTCTCCAAACAACTAATACTTTAATTGATCAAATGAAGTAGTACATTTCAGCACTATATCTACTAGCTAGTTTCAACAACATATATATGCCTGTAAATAGAAAATGTAAGAGCTGGAGAAGAAAGTGACAGATTATAGAGAGCAAATTAGGACATGAAAGCTGAAGATACTCAGCAGCCCTGACATTGAGGCCAATTCATGTTTAACCAGAAAAGCAGGATGAGATTTGGTTCCAATCTTTTAAACTACAAACACTATTACCCAAGATTTAATAAACCCCTTTACTATTTTAAACCTTTAATAATTTAAGGCTTAACAAAACAGATAAAGAAAATATTTGCCATGACTGATAAATCAAGTTCCCTATTAAATAATATTATTGAATACAGATTTTGAAAGTTACTAGCTAAAATTATAACATATTAAGAAAGCCAAGTACATACCATAAACCAGTTAGAAAGCAAAATAAAAAGAAATCAGGATTAAAATATGAAAATTAAAGTGGAAATGTTTTATGATATTGAATTTCACTTYCAAATCTGTAAATACCGCAGGAATTTAAAAAAGTCAGTTTCTCAAAATAATAGGATTAAAGCATTCTAATTTTGTTAAAAGTTTGAACTGAAATGTTTTAAATTAAGAAACAATCACACATGAAGAAACTTTAGAAAAGTCTAATTATTGACAAAATAAGGGTACAAAATTAAAAAGTACTAAGGTGCCCTGAACAGATTTATCTGTGTCAACCTGCATGACTTCTAGCTTCTTACGTTTTTTTCTGCAGCAGCAACTCACCATGTTTGAATCCTCATTTACAAAGAAAGATTAAGAACTTCAAGTCGTGAAAATAAACAGTGAACCATTTTTGACACTATGCTGATATGAGCAGGACTACATAAAATCCAACATTTGTCATCTGACCCATGTTCATTGACATCTGTAGCAAAACTTCAACTGATGTTTTAAGAATATAGGACACTGGACACTTATATACTAGTATTTAGGTTTTTAAAGTCTGAAGTGAGAAGCAGCAAGTCTGGCTTGTCCATGTCAATATCAAGTGTGACAAATGCTTGAAAGAATTAGTTTTTTATTGTTGCTATAAAAACCCGGTTAGATATCATTCTTTCATTAGTAAATGGGAAGAAACAAACAGAAATAAATTTTTATCTGTTAATACAAATATCACCTCTGACAATATGAACTCTGGAATACTACTTCCTGACAGTATCTGGAATAATACTTTCTGATAATAATTTATCATGGTCTATGTGACACAAAATACRTGTCATAAAATCAACTAACTTTCTGGATTATCTGCTGACTGACAGACCAGCAGGAACATGACGATACTAACTCAAACTTTTGCATCTGCYAGAAAAGAAACACACTATATAGACCAACTTTTTAGATGTACAGGCAACAGTTGCGTTAAACGGAGGTGGTGGTGGGGGAAATCTTAATTGTGTTTACCTTTTGATCTCCTTGGATCATCTGTAAATCCTTCAGTGACTTCTCTAGTTTGGACTTTTCATCTAGTGCAGCTGTAGCCTGTGATACATTGAAAATGTAAAACCTCAGAAACATATTTTAATTGAAAACATGAGAATAATAACCATAGAATTCATATTCAGACATTTTTTAATATGTAAACAGCATTAAGTATGCAAGCTTAGAGGGAATTTACCTGTGTTTCTATGGTCTTGAGTCTGGTTTTCAATTTTTCATTTTCTTCTTGGAGACAAGCAACTGTCTTTGGGTTAATGAACAAGAAAAAGGCTATGAACACTCTTGTGCTATTTTGAATTTTCCAAATATTTCAGGTAAGAAAATACGTTTCATAGCTTAGGAAAGCAAACAAGCTTCTAAATGCTTATAAAAATGGCCTTCATAAGAAATCAGTAATCCATTTATTTATTGTGTTTTCTGCCTCAGTCAGCAAGAAATTTAAGTCTCCAATTCTACTCTAATATATAGGACTGTTCACTTAAATTTGGCACGTGCTTTACTGAATTGAGATTAGTGAGCTCAGCATCTTGTCAGTATCAAGATTCACGATAAAGAAAATTGCATGTTGAGAGATGCAAATCTCATGGCTGCTCACATTTGTATTTTCAATCAACAGGCAAGTAAAAATTTATTCATAATTCCTGTTTAAAAGAGACAAATACCAGGTTACTGCATATCATGTTCTGAGTCACAGGAAATAACCATGTTTTATCAGTCAGAGTAAATTCACCATATAAACTTTGAATTATTTTTGAGAAAAAAAAAGATACCAGGTGGACATATTCACAAAATCTGTTGTGAAACAGATTTTGAAATTATTTTTGAAAGAAAACTACACTGATCTATAAGTAAAATACAAGTCTGAATTCTTGAGTGCTTTAATTATCTTAATGGGTAACAACAATTTGATTCAGATGCTGTAGTTGACAGACCATTTTGGTAATGCAGGCTAGAAGACAGAAAATGCAACTCCTCGCTAAATTTCTTGACTGCCCATAACTTAAGAGTGTATTGTAAGAAGTGTGGCATTTTAAAAAAGTTCAATTGAACTAAACAAGTTCAATACCTAATAAAAACTACAGATAACATCAAATACTAGAATGTGTTTTGTAATTCTGAAAATCTTTAGCAAGTGGGAAATCAGGCGTTTTCAAAACCAGTAAATTCCAAATTCTTTAAGAGCCTGTTTCTTTTATTAGTTGGTTAAATTCCTCCTAAAGAAAAAAGACTGAAATGTAATAGGATTGACCTTAGTGATACAGAAGATGTCCGATAACCTAATCATTTCAGCCAGCTACATATTTTAATTTATTTCCTTGTTGGAAAGCCAGCCAGCTGCACGGAACAACTGAATACTGGTTTCTACTAATTTACCGCATTAAATGCAAAAATAAATAATTACAAAGGCCAAAATGTCTTTGCAAGAGGAAAGTCAATATTGCAATACACGTTAGGGACCATAACCGCACAATAAATTTAAGATGCTTTATAATATTTATTAATTTATCAACATTTTACTTTACATTTTGGGGTATATTAACTTGATGTCTATATAGTGACAGGCACATTATACAAATATTACTGTACAGCTATCCAGTTCAGTTGAATAAACAGAATGGTCATTAACCACAACTGCACGAACAGACAAGTTCTTACCTTGTTTAGCAGCTCTGAGCCACCTTCGTTTAATGGAGCCAGTTTTGGTTTAATGAGATCTGCACTGGGCTAAAGAAATAATAAAGGTTAAAAAATTAATTTATACAGATTTCTAGGAGGAAGAAAAGTATTTCTTTAGTCTGTAAAATAACTATTGACAGTCAATTCAGCTTTCTTTTGTAAAGCAAATGAATGACCTTTTATTTCAAGTTCATTTTTTACTGGTACCTTGGCTCCTAAGTTATATACTTCACTTTCAGCTAAAGCTAAACAAAAATACTGCATAGAGACATAAAAGGGTTGCAAACCTGAATTTACAAAAGACTATCAATGCTGCAGCAGCCAAAAGACAGAAGAGTAAGGAAAAYAGAAAAATTTGAGTGATTGTACTAGTAAAAAATATTTACACAGCTCAAAATAATTTTCTTCCTGTAAGTATTCAAATATAATATATATTAACTAAATATACATTTAGGCTATAAACCAAATAAGGTGCAACCATAATCATACAAGATAAGCTAGAGTCATATTCGTATCATGGAATCTTCTCAGCTCGTGACTCCATGTTGGGACAAAACCTTGGGATAAGCGAATATCCCAGTCTTACCCCAGTTTCCAGGGAGAAGGGAACCCAGGAGCAGACGCTCCAACACATCCCTGGTCTGGCTGACTTTGGGATGAGGATTATGAGGCATGCCCCGGGTGTGCASAATCCGCAATTTGGAAACAGCCAAGGCAATTCAGTGTAAGCCTTGGTGCCAAACTGCAAAATGCTACTTTTTGGAGACTTTCAAAGGGTGTTTTGGAAAAGGACTTTTTTTTGGTTTTGTTTTGTTTTTCTCTCTTAAGCATAAAGAGTCAGCACTAAGTATTTTAAACATCTGTCATGACTCCACATGACATTTGATTGTGATTTGATTAAAATAAAACTCTACCTTCTTGTTTGAAGATGTAAATTCTGACTTTTCAAACTCAGCAACCTGTTCCAACAATTCTCTTGAAAAGAAAAATAAAGGGAGACATTTATTTACTAAAAGAGCTATGCTATGAAACACATTTTACCAGGCTGATGCTATGCTCTTTATTGCATGTAAGATTCTCTTTAGAAGTACAGAATGAAGTCCTATGCAAATACAATAAATGCAACAGATCATGTCATGCAATGGTATGGTATATATGCCTTAGAACTGTAAGATTTAGCAACCTTGATTAAAATATGATCTACTCAGACAACAAAGGCTTTTTAATCAAATCCTATCACCTGCTCTTAACTGATTAATTCAAGTAAGAATATTACCAATAAAAACATCTTCCTGACAAATTTGAAATTATTGTGTATCTTGCTACTTTATAGGTGGAAGACTTGAAACTAACCTATCATCAATACAATRGTAAAAGAACAGCTTTCTATGGTTAGGAAAAGAAAGCAAATAGTCAACACTTTGAAGTTTTCTTATTATTTAAAGGCATTCTGTAGAGTCCAATATACATTACCGATTCTCCAATTCAGAGACGTCTGTCTGTAACTTAAGGTACCATTTCTCAGCCTGTGAAAAGAGCTGCCGCAGAAGTAAAACATTGGTRTAAGTTGTATTTATGAGCTCTGACTCCACTTCACTGTGTACAACAGTCCGCAGTCCATCCAGCATGTCTATCACCTCATCAACTGTGAAGGTCTCCTCAACAAGTCTAAACAGAGCAGTCAACACAAGTCATGTATGATAAAGGTAACAATTTTGCATTGTCACGAGACCTCACTGCACAGATATCACTCTAATATAATGCATTGTCCTTCTGAAAACATCCACTGTCAGTAGTTATTAGATGACCATGGCACTACTAATTGSTTATGGTATTTAAATTTTCTCTTGGAAACATTACAGTCACAAATATTACTACAGTCTTACATCAAATTTAGACATCAGAAGCAAGATATAAAASAACATCATGCTGTCGATATCTATGCTAATTCCTAAGAATTTGAACAACTTTTAGTTTTAAAAGGACTTGACTTGTAACATTTGGAAAATTATTGGGTCTTTCTTCCTCACTAAGAACACATAAATGTAAAAGGAGAAAAGTCACCCCATAAAGCATTTAAACCTGCAATTGTTGCTAGCATATTTTGCTTTATTCTTGCCCAGAACCAGCCCCCACCCTRATGGTACCTGCTGTCCTTCAGGTCCTGAAAACAAGAATCCACTGTTTTGAGACACAGGCCACGCTTGAAACGAGCAAAGCGCATGTAGTTGATCACTTCATTCTGGTGGTGCTCATTAAGGCCTAGCTCTGCCTGCAGATAAGGATATACGCATAAAGATAAATATACTCTGAAAAAAAGTAAAAAGGAGCATAAGTATTGCTAAGACTTTTATTCTGACTAGTTTCTGTGCTTGCTTTCATAGGGTTATCATGTTAACTAGTACATTAAAAAACAACCATATTTTCATATATGTAATCCCTATATACCTCACATAAGTGCTCCCCCTTTAAAAGCACCAGTACTTGGAAGCAAGTCCTCAAGTGACCAGTACCCTCAGAAAAGTCATACAAAATCAGAGACAATCAGAGGATCAGAACCAGAAGGACTGTAGGGGAGAGGAAGCTCTTGGATAAATTTCTCTTTGTATTACAAACAYACATGTATAATGTAGCTGAATGATATATCTTTTATAGATATACTAACATACTATATAGATGTACTAACAAAAATACACAGAAAAGTACTTATGTTTCTTTGTTAGTTTATATGTAAAATCTTGAGACTTCCCATATAATCTTAAGTGAGAATCTGAATTTGTTTCTCAACAGCCTATTGCCCAGAAACAAATATTCCCAGGGCAAATTAAGAAGGAAGCATTTTTACATCTGGCTAACTAGCCCTTCTATGTATGCCTCTATTTCAAAAGAGGGAGTACTGGCACGGCCAACTACATTAGAATAAATCTTGTTCGTGCAGGTAGCCCAAGTCACAAGAAGGCACAATAGGGCATGAATGGGAGTTTATAGTCACAGTCCCTGGAGGGCTGATGCAACCAAAGGTGAAGTCCGTTTCGTTTACTCCAATGTACTGAGTTAGTATTGCTGATATTGAAGACAGCAATGTAGCAACTCAGACAAAACAGTTAATCTGATCACCTTGTCCTTATTAATCCAACTGTGCAGGGTAGCTCCAGTGAAAATACAATACTGCAATACCTGGATGAACAATACTGAAAATGCGAGCACAGATCTCAACTGCCTGGAAATTAAGGGCATTCTAGGAAACAGCAACAGCAGTCAATAGAACAAGCTCTCACAACGTGGTTGCAAGTCCGATGTCTCCCATAAAGTCCCACATCTCGCAAATGAGAGATCATATGAAAAGCTCAGTTAACGTTCTCTTTGCTGTTGCTGGGTTTTCGTTAGGTGAAAAGCTTCTATTCATTACAGACAGAAAGGAAGACATATGCCAACACCAGCGCTGAATTCTCACAATCCAGAGAGCAGCTACAAAAGGACATTAAACTAATAAATAACTATCTAAGCAGGCCAAAGCCACTCGTGATCTCCAAGCGCAGTTAAGCAAACGGGGCACCGGGTCCTGCAAAACCCCCAAGCCTCACTAGTCTCCGCAGGGTCCAACAGGGGCGGCACGGATGCCCAGGACGGCAGGCGGCAGCAGCAGCAGCCCCCTTCAGCGGCCCCCGCATGACGGTGGGCCGCCTCTCCCCAGCAGGACTTGACCGGGCCGCCTCCCTGCCCAGCCTCCGGGCCGGCCCACGGCGACGGCCGACCGACGCGGAGAGCCTCCTCACGGGCTACGGCGCTGCTCGGCGGGGCTCTGCCCCGCGGTGGGGAGCAAGGCCGGCCAGACGGCGACGCCATCCTCCGCCCCGAAGAACTGACGGCCGGGGGCGGCTCCGCTACTCACCATGGCGGCCCCTTCGCCGGCGCTCGGAGGGCGGCTGGGCTCAGCGCCTGCCTACGGGCTGGCGGTTGCCATAGMGAACGAAGCCTCGCGAGCGCCCTCGCTGCGCTCCTATTGGCGGCGGCTCKCTCACGTGACTCGCACCGCCCGCCCCCGGGCGTCGCGCAGCCGCGTCGCCGGCGCCCCTCCCTCTTGGCGGGCGGCGGCGGCCGTTTCCCGGGGCAACCGCCGTCGTCCCCCCCTCCTCCCCGAGAGCTCGCGCTCGGCGCGGACCCTGCCGTCCCTCTCTCCGCCGCTCCACCGTCTGCGCATGCGCACCTGCCCCCTCCCGCCGCCGCCCAGGCARCCCAGCGTCCTGTCAGCGCGGAGCCGAGCGGGGTGTCGGGGTTCGTCGGTGGGGCTGTGGGGTGCCGTCCTTCCCGCCCCTTCCCCGGGGCGGCCTAGCAGTCCCAGGGCCTGCTGCCGGGCGTGGAGAGCCGGGCTGCCGGGCCTCGGCTTGCGGCCGCGCCGGGCTGGGCCGGTTTTGCTCCGCTCTTCCTTCACCCCGATGGCAACGGGGCAAGCAGAGGGGAAGCTGTGCGAGGGTTTTTTTGCGACATCTGTGTTTTGGGGTTTTTKTTTGTTTGTTTGTCTTTCTTGAAGCCATCAGGAAATAAAAGAGTTGTTCAGCTTTTGGGATTCTTTGCTTCTCTCGCTGTTTAAATGTGAATGAGTGAGTGAGTGAGTGAGTCTCCTGGGGACAGAAGTTCTGGCAGTTGGATGGAGGTGAGCAACATGCATGGGAACCTCTTAAAATTATAATAAAAAGGTAAGTGGGTATGCATTGGTGAGCTTTGTAATTGGTAACCCAGGTTTGTTTAAGAGCCCTATTCTGCACTGAGATTTTTGCATTCAGTGTTAACTGCATGACAGGTTATGAATTTGATCTGTTCTGGTTCACATTACTGCAGCAATCCTGCTGAAACCTAGCGCCTCTGATTCTGTAGCCTAACACTCCGATACTGCTCTGGTGTAAGGGAGCGAGCACTCAAATCACATCATCACAGCGTGGTTGAGGGTGGCAGGGACCGCGGGGGTTCATCTGGTCCAGCCCCCCTGCTCAAGCAGGGCCACCCAGAGCTGGTTCCCCAGGTCCATGTCCAGGCGGTTCTGAGTATCTCCAAGGATGGAGACTCCACCACCTCCCTGGGCAACCTGTGCCGGTGCTCGGTCACCCTCAGAGGGAAAAAGTGTTTCCTGATGTTCAGAGGGAACCTCCTGTGTTTCTGTGTGTGCCCATCGCCTCTGGTCCTGGCACTGGGCACCACTGGAAAGAGCCTGGCTCTGTCCTCTGCGTGCCCTCCATTCAGGTATTCATACACACTGATGAGGTCCCCCTGAGCCTTCTCCAGGCTGAACCGTCCCAGATCTCTCAGCCTCTCCTCATAGGAGAGATGCTCCGGTCCCTTCATCATTCTCGTGGCCCTTTGCTGGACTCTCTGCAGTAGCTCCATCTCTTTTTTGTACCGGGGAGCCCAGAACTGGACGCTGTGCTCCAGGTGTGGCCTCACCAGTGACCTGTTGGTGTCTCTTCTTAGGGAAGCCACAGCGAATTCTTGGCTCAGACAAGATTAATAGCTTTTAAATATGGATTAATAAGTCTTACATGACAGAACCTGAAATTATTAAGGGTCTTTGTTTGTAACGTTCTGGTGTTGGACAGATGCATACATTATGGTTAGTGCTTAATAAAACAGAAACCTCGACACTTCTAAGTTTAGTTTTGCTTGTGCTCCATAAAGCAAACAACCAAAACCGAAGCAGCAAACAGTGATAATTATCTTTAAAACCAGATGGATGATACAACAATGAAATAAATATGTTATTTTCCCAGCAACAGCAGCATGTATGTGGACTCAAGTATAAAGAGTTTATGCTGTGTGAAGCATTTTAAAAAACATGAAAGGATCAGAGTCTTAGTTATATCAGGGCTTTACAAATAAATTTTAATGGGCTTTATTTATAGTTGATAATCTATTAACACAATTTTTTTCAATATCTTTTCACAGCAGCCATAGAAAAAATGAGTTCTACATTTTTTTGTAGAGTTGGTAGAAATTAAATAGTATATAATCTAGCCCATCTGTTTATAATGTGCCTGTTACCAACACTTGTTAGTTCCATATGCAATACACTAGATGTATCTGTGTTCTTATACAGCTGTCACAATGGTTTTGTCTTCAAAATACACTGTGATAATGAATACATTAGTCCATTAGCACAACTGTACTTTTAATCTTTTTCAATTTTATGATCAAGGAATTACGATGCCGACAGATTAAATACTCGCCCAAGACTACGCAAGGTAATAGCCAGGGAGTTTCTCATGCTGTCAGCACAAAACAAACCCAAAACAAAGTGGGGAATCTTTACACAGGTGCTTTGATCCATCAGTTGTCAACTGTGTCAGCTGGAACAAGTTGCTGTGCTTCAGCTTTCTGCCCGTAAACCAGGAATAACTCTGTTCCAGCACTGCGCAGGGGTAGTGTTGGCAAGCTGCCTGAATTTATAAAAATGCTTGGAGAAGCCTGCGTAAAAAGTGCTTTGTATGTGCAAAGCATCGTACGGCTCGTCAGTAGTAAAATGCTACCCCTGAGATTTTTGCATTTGTATATTATGGTTTTGTATATTTTGTATATTACATTTTGATGTAATCAGGAAGTTTGCCTCCTTTCTGCAGTGCAAAGGGATTCCTGTAAAAGACTCCAGTTTAGGGCTGAAATGGCAAGATAATTTTAGCCATGTGGGTGTTACCGAAATTGATTTCCTCACGTTTTTCTTCTCATTCACGTGCAGGTACCAGGAAAAAAACAGGCAGCAGAAGTACACGCTAGCTAAACCCCCTTTTTACTGCCAGCAATAAAGGTGCCTCTCGGCTGGGAGCACGAGAAGAACCCCGTGTTACAGCTCTTGATTCCTTAAATGCAGTCTTAAGACTACTTACACATTTGTTTTTACATTTACAGAACCTATTGACTTTGGCCATGATATCGTGTTACCATTCAATTTTGAGTATTTGTACATGCGAACCCCTGTGCAAGCACGCTTTATGCGTAATGATTAGCTGAGTTTACACGATTTTGTTGCAACTTTCTTTTGTAACTCTTGTCAAAAGCCTTTCCTTACTCAAAGAGTATGGAAACATCTTTATAATTCCAGGGAGAAGTGGAGAAAAATGATCTTTGTATGTAATTAGTAAAGGCTAAATCAGCATTCACACAGTGCCTGGAGATCCAGATGGAGTGAAAGAACGAGCTGCGTGAGTGGTGTGTGGAGGTGGGAAGAGGAATGAGAGGGAGAGGGAGAGGTTTTAGATGTCTTCTGTATGGTGTGACTGCAAGGCATTCGGGATGCCTTTATATCTTAGATATAAACCTAAGATCTGACCCTAGTAAGAAAGGAAAAGGGAAAAGGAAAGGGAAAAGCACAAGGGATTGTTAAAGCAAGCAGCCCAGCCAATTAACAGCTGCAATTCCAAGAAATTATCCATCTACATTGGCTAAAAGACATGACCTGTCTGTCTTGGTGTGGCAGTCAGTGCAACCATCGAGGAATCTGGTACTTCCAGCCTGGACTATTGCTCGATACAGCACTATATGGGAATGCAATTAGTACAGCTAGAGCTAATTATTTCAGGATATTTCAGGAACAGGCTGCCCAGGGAAGTGGCTGAGTCACCATCCCCAGAGGTATTTCAAAGACGTGTAGATGTGGTGCTTAGGGACATGGGTTAGTGGTGGACTTGGCAGTGTTAGATTAAGGGTTGGACTCGATGATCTGAAAGGTCTTTTCCAACCTAAACGATTCTCTGATTCAAGGCTGCTGGGCGGAGGGGTGGCAGGCAGTGCTGCACATGGGGGGCCCCCTCACCCCCGTGTCACAGTGCCACCACCCGGCAACGCAGCAGTCACAGTGCCCCGGGACAGGAAAAAAGGGAGCATCGTCCCGTGTCCTGCTGCCAGAGCTGGCCTGGGGGCAGCCCGAAGACATGCGAGAGGATGTCCTTGAGGAGTCAGTGGAATTACTTGGAGGGGGCTGAGGGAGGGAGGCCGGAGGCTGGACAAGGCTGCTGGAGCTTCTCGGCTGCAAGATCAGCTCCTGGCAGGGCCACGTTCAAAGCGCATTTGATGGATGGAAATCCCAATTCAGTCTTCAGGGAACAGAGAAAAACCCCTCAGAAGATGCAGAGAACCACCAACCCCTGGAGGTGCACGAGGCTATCAGGTCTTTTCAGCCGGATAGCAGTGCCAAGACCAAGGGAATGCCTTCTGGAGGAGCACTGCAGAGCTTGCTGTCCTCATCCCCTGCAGAGCCAGGGGCGGAAGCTGTAAGAAATGGGATGCAGAGGTGTTGTAAGGGGTCCCCGTGCTTTGGAGCACCCACTGGTGTCCTGCCAGGCGCGGGAAGGATTCTTGCCCCCAAGGTCGATCAGGCTGGGGGCATGTGGCCACTCTCAGAAGACCCTGAGATGGCTCCAGATTGAGGGAGAATAGGGCTTGGGCATCTCCTGGGAGGCGCAACCAGCCCGTGGGACGAGGGGGCAGGTCTTGCTCACATGCTCAGGGAATAGCTGATCGCCAGCGCTGGGGTCAGGAAGGAATTTTCCCCCGGGGTAGATTGGCACTGGTCCCCGCGGGTTTTTTGCCTTCCTCTGCAGCATTGAGCACGACCACTTGTCAGGGCTCCTCTGGTCCATTTGGGCTGGGTTACTGCCTGCTGCTCATGCACCATGAAGACGGCCTCTAGTGCCCTGCGGCTGGGGGGAGCAAGGCTTTTTTTCCCCCCATGGTGGGCTAGGAAGTGTCTCCGGGGGTTTTTTGCCTTCCTCTGCAGCACTGAGCACGACCACTTGCCAGGGCTCCTTTGGGCCATTTTGGCTCGGTGCCTGCTGCTCATGCACCACGAAGGTGGCCCTCGTGCCCCGCATCCGGGGGGAGGAAGCTTTCTGGATTCCCAGGGTGGCCCCCGGGGGTTGCTTCTCGTCCTCTGTAGCACTGAGCACAGCCCCTTGCCAGGGCTCCTCGGGCCCTTTCGGCTCCGTTCTTGCCGGCTGCTCTCGCACCTCCACGGCACCACTCGTGCCCTGGCTCTCTCTGGCTCTCTTGCCCATCACTGGCCAAGCAGCACAGCGGAGCAATTTTTGGAGGGCAAAAGGCAGGATTGGCATCGCTAAGTGTAATACTCTGGAAGACACCACGCACCTCCTCCTCCTCTCTTCAGTCCCGATCCTCAGTCTTCAAATTCTCGCTCTTCAGGGAACGGGGCTGCTCGGCCTGTACGCCTGCTGCCATATTCTTGCAGTTGTTCATCCGAAGTGATACGTGGCCTCAGTGATAGTCCTTTCTTCTCACAGGCTGAAACAAAAGAAGAATTTAGAAACACAAGAGAAAAAATAATGATAAACTAGGCAAGGCAATGTTTTGGGGCATTTTTTGGATGCCAAAGTAAAAAATCATGTGAAATAATTCCTTCCCCAAAACAGAGAGAAAAATCACATTCCTAACACTTTTCAGTTAGTTCTTGAGAGCGCCTTCTTTGTGCATCAGTCAGTTACCTGCTTTCCTGTTTCTGGCAAAGCTTAATATTTGATTCACCATAATAACCATGCACCCACTCCCCACACGATGTAGGGGATTTGCGACTCTCTGTGGCTCTCGCGTTCCTTTGCCAGGCTTCAAGTGCTGTTTTTTCCAGCTCAGGTGAGGATTCCATCAGCCTGCTCCCGGCTCCACGTGTGCACCGTGCTGATGCTTGTGAACATCGGCTCTTGAAAGAGATTGAGAAAAATACAGTAAAATCCTGTTAGCACTTGTAACCTTTGTGATATGTGTCCTTGAAAGTGGTTTTGGAGCTGAAAAGCCCCTGGCATTTCAGGCAAATCCCAGTCTCATCATTCTTGGACTCACTAGGGGGGAAGGGACCTAGAACGATTATCTAGGCCAACTGCCTGACCACTTCTGTGCTGACCAAAAGTTAAAGCATATTATTAAGGGAATTGTCCAAATGCCTCTTGAACATTGATAGGCATGGGGTATCGACCACTTCTCCAGGAATTCTGTTCTAATRTTTGACCACTCTCTCGGCAAAGAAATGCTTCCTAATGTCCTGTCTAAACCTCATCTGGCACAGCTTTTAACCATTCCCACATGTCCTATCACTGGGTACCAGGCAGAAGAGATCAGCACCTCCCTCTCCACTTCCCCTCATCAGCAAGCTGGAGAGAGCAATGAGGTCACCCCTCAGCCTCCTTCTCTCCAAACTAGACAAACCCATTGTCCTCAGCAGCTCCTCACAGGACATTCCTTCCAGCCCCTTCACCCTCTTGGTTGCCTTCCTCTGGATGCATTCAAGGACCTTCACATCCTTCTTAAATTGCAGGGCCCAGAACTGCACACAGTACTTGAGGTGAGGCCACACCAACGCTTAATACAGCGGGATAATCACCTCTTTTGACCGGCTGGTTATGCCGTGTTTGATGCACCCCAGGATGCGGTTTGCCCTTCTCGCTTCCAGGGCACACTGCTGGCTCCTATTGGGCCCGCTGCCGACCAGCACCCCCAGATCCCATYCTGCAGGGCCGCTCTCCAGCCACTCCTCTCCCAATTAATACTTATGCCTGGTGTTACTCCATCCCAGGTGCAGAATCCAGCATTTGGACTTGTTAAATTTCATGCTATTAATGATTGCCCAATGCTCCAATCTATCCAGATCCCTCTGCAAGGCATCTTGTCCCTCAAGAGAGTCATCAGCACCTCCGAGTTTGGTATCATCAGTAAACTTGCTAATGGGGCATTCATCTCCTGCATCCAGATCATTGATAAAAATATTGAACAGAGCTGGCCCTAGGATTGAGCCTTGAGGAACACCGCTGGTGGCTTGTCTCCAGCCAGATGTAGCCCCATTCACTAGAACTAGCCCCATTCACCTCTGAGCCCTGCTCTTCAGCCAGTTCTTCATCCAGCACACTACTTACCTGCTCATCTCACAGTTGGACAACTTGCCCAGAAGAATTCTGTGAGGGACAGTATCAGAAGCTTTACTGAAATCCAGAAAAACTACATCCACCGCCTTCCCTTCACCCACTAGGCAGATGAAATGTCAAAACATCTAAGAGGGAAATATAAAAAAAATTCTGAGATAAGAATCCACATTAGAGTATTTGTGATATACTTTCTCCTCACTCCTCCTGACTTCAATTTAACACAGTGAGACAGAGAGATAATATACAAGTTTTCTTTTAATATGATTGCTAAGGATTTCAAAGTAAGAATGRATTTTTAGCAGATACAGTTAAATTACAGAAATTTGACAAATGACATGTCTGTGATCCTTTAAAGTGACTCAGCTGAGTTGCTGGATGCTGCTGGCTACCCATGTGAAATCACAGTTTCTGCTGCCATTTACCATTACCATGTCACCAATCTCTTCTGCAAAAGCGCTGATAATATTGTGTGTGCTGACATAATTCACTGAATGAAACCCCTTAATCCTCCTTACTRGAAATTAGGTTTGGCCCTGTAAAGCATTTCAATAAATAAAGTTATTAAAACATATTTTTATCTAGGGTGGTGTGATGCAGTTTAAAATGGTGAAGCCTAAATACTTTCTTTGGAGTGAATGAAGACCTGGAACAACTGTGCAAAATTCATTTTGAAAAACTTATGGCTCAACACTTCTTTGATAATTTGAGAAAATGAGAATGCATCACATCTAGAAAACCACATTCTAGCCCAAAAAGAACGCCTAATCCATCCAAACGAAGAGTTTCGTAATTCACAGATTTCAGCATCATTAAAAAGGTCAAATATGTCTTTCTCAAAATGCCAAGTCAGAGAGAAAAGACTTTGTGACCGAGGCAGCCCGGCTCCCCACAGGAATGTCTAACCTTGTGTCTGCCGCGGTGACCTTATGTGACAGCAGGGAGGGAGTCAGACCTGTGTCCTTGCAGGTGGCTTCTAGTTGCAGGTACCTTGCTTTCCAGAGACCCAGCATGTTACAGCTGGGATCAGATTCACAGGATTGCTGCCTTGAAACAGAAATGTATCAAAAGAAACTCTCTAAGACTTGTTTTGGAGTTTTAGAAAGCAGGCATTCTTTAATGTAGCGCTGGGCAGCACTGGGGATCGCTCCACCACAAGTGCTCCAACAGGTTAGCAAAGCACATCAGTTCATATACAGAAAAATCATACATATTCATCAGATTTCCTGTAAAGGGCAGTCTTACGGTGATGAGTTCCAAGAATTCATTTACATARTCAAAGCATGCACAGCAAAATTAAGGTTAGGGTCTTTTTACCCTCTGGTGGTCATCCATAGCTTTCCTCACACTGCCTGCTAATTGAACTTTGGGCTTCCTTCATCCATATATAGTCATGGAATCAGCTCATCAGTCCTTCGGAATGTTACAAGGGGGTCAGTTTAAATTGGTTTTTTTACACCTATCTTGACACAGCTGTCCTGAGTTCCTATTATCAGTGATTTTCACAGGAAGCCTAACGAGCTAGCCCAAGGCCTGTTCAATCTTATCAGGCAAGGAGTTACATGTTTCAAAAAAAAGTCCTCGTTCTATTACCAACTCACTAAAAYTATGCAAGTGAAACTAAGAAAAATGCAAATAAGGCTTYTATGTATCACAGTAAGGTCTCAGTCAGGGGTTGTCAGGGATTTAAGCCTTTCAGCCTGCGCTTCCACTTGCAACTGAGTCAGCTGGGGGGAAGTTATGAGAACACAATGCACCCTCAGAAAAAAAAAAAAAGAGACCAAACCAGGCAGGTTTTATCTCAAAATTTACAACTGAACTCCCAAACACTTTTGATCATTGTAATGACTCTGTACACCCCCTGGAAATGAGAATAAGAATGCCGTTTTGTTTGCTTGGTATGGAAAGCCCCAGGAAATCCTGTGTGTAGTCTGTAAACAAGTAACCTAGCTGAAATTGCGTTATTGGTGGAATAAGAAATGCTGAAAAGACCTACAGAACCATACTTTTGATTTGCAAAGTGTTTGCAAGTGTCTAGGATGGGAATGGTATTACACAGGGTTGTCTTGTCTTTGCTTGAAGGTATAAGAGACTACTCAACGGAGAGCAACTCTTGCTTGTTGGGAATAGCCCAGGTGTTTTGCCTTGCCTCACTTTGGGGAAACAAGGAACAGCTGAGGTGACTTGTCATGTCCAGTCTTACGCTCCTAGGACTCGCCTCAAGTATTTTGATCTGTAGAAAGTTCCTAGATAACGTGATTCTCTTGTGTACAAGAGGCACAGATCTCGTCCAGTGCAAATATCCTCCTCATAGAGGATGGCAAATCATGGCCACAGCCTTTCCTAAACAGACCAGCTGAGGGGTTGTTGAACCTGTAAAACAGCCTGCTTGGAAAGAAGCAGGTTAATGTCCTCCTTTTATCTGGGGAGGGGAAAATAGGTATGTTAAAAGACAGATTTAGTGCAAGCTCAGTGCAGTTTTCACTGTGAAAAAAGGAAACTTCTCGGTCAGCCTCAGCAGAGGGTGTAACCCCAAATTTTGTTCTATTTCTGCAAAATCTTTCCAGCACCTGATCAGCACATCAGGCTGAGTACGTCTCTGCCATTAGTACCTGCACTAAATGAGGAGCTTAAAAAATCATCCCCAAGTTGTGCTTAAAATTAAACACCCTGAAGTTAAAAAGAAGACGTATAAGAAATGCTGGTGGTTTTCATTTTCCCACTTACTTTAAACCAAAAAAAGAAAAAGTGTTACACTTGCAAGTTCTCTTGGCGAGCATGAAAGCAATATATTTGTAAGGAAAAGAGAGATGCTTAGTTTTGTAATGATATGATCTGGAGGGAAATCGCAAGCTATCTCACGATGCATGCTGGTATCGCAAGAACTGACAGCACCGTCTCCGTTTTGGTTCGAAATGAATTAACTGTGGACGGCACTGAACGAGGATGCAAATAGGGAACCGGTTTGGCAGAAATTTGGCAAGACGATTTGTAATGTTCACACTGTTCTCCTGCTTCTATTCCCACTGTTRGGGGCAAAAATGCCGTTGTTGGCAGCGACACTCACTTAATAAATAGCAYGTGGCAGAAAAATAACAAACAGGATGAGCAGCCGCCCAGTTATTACCTTGCTTGTAGGGAGAATTAAGCTAAGTCTAATTGAAGTCACTTAAATCCAGAACGTGAGGGCTCAGTTTYGTGGAGAGACCAAAGGATGTGAAGACCCTTTGCATCAGAGGCTTTGCTCACGGGCATGCCTTTACCCTACTGCAGTTAATGTATCCCTCCCAACGCTCAATCACCTTGCATTACACCGAGGGCCAAATTAGCTTGAATTAGGAGTAATCACCATGGCTCAGCTGGCAGGCAGCCATTTGCCAGCCCAGAGTAACTCGTGCCTGAGCCCAGAGGCTATGCCCGTGCTTTCACACCTCTGCTTTCCTTAGCAGGTGCCCTGGCTTTTAGCTGAGAGCTGCTCCCCCMCCTCTGTTTTCCTACCTGGGGGTCCAGGAGGTGAAAGAGGCCACTCACCCTACAGAGGTATCGTCACATACAAACCTACGCCTGTGTCAGGAAGAGTTTCAGGATGATAACTAATCATTAAAGATATGCRGACGCCTTAGTGGGGATTTTGCAGTTGAGTGTGGAGTACCCTGGGCTGCTTCCCCTTGGAAGGGGATGCCACACTGCCGATGCTGCAGCGTGGTGCCAAGTGACAGCTGAGCCCAACCCAAAACCTAGCCCGAATCACTGTTTTCTCCATAATTGGAACTGAGCCTGAACTGCAATTTGGAAATTTTCTTGAAATGTGAGTCGAATGAGCATCAGTCACAACTGAATACCAGCCAGCATTTAAGCAAAACCCCACGGTGCTCAGACTTCYTGCAGAGAGGGGAATTTAAATCACYRTAATTTGCATGCCAGCTTGCCRGGAAGAAGACATGAGATGTGCGAGTTCATATGTTTATTAACCACTTCTCACTGCCTTCCTCTTCAAAATCTTTCCTGCTATACTCTTCTGGATGATTGTCACACAAGACGTGCCACCAGCAGGGACTTTACGTGACTGCCTGCAGTCCTGCCCTGCGTGTCCCCAGTTTCTGTGGCAGGAATAGCCTGGCCTTTCCCCTTGAAAGCGGCGTACTTTCTTTTGCTCCATTTTGCTGTTGCTTGCAAAGCACCTGGTGTTGYGGGGCATCACGCAGACCCTGCGATCCCGGCCCCTGCTTGCCTGCAGCCTTGGTGGGGACTGTGCCTGTGGGCCAGCTTGGAGCGGGCAGGACTAGACCTGGCTCCTCACTCCTGTCCCAGCCTCCCCAGGGGACACTGGTGGCTCCCCAGAGGGACCCAGTTCTTCTCTGGGGATTTTTTTTTCCCCAGTGAAAATATTTTCCAGCAGGACATGGCCACACTGGGAGCAGCCTCTGATTTGCCCAGTGCTCTATGATGCATGTGAGCAAAAAAATGATGGTATGAGAGGTCTTCCCTTTGCTATTGAAAGCTTACCAGGAAAAAAACAAAGAAATAAGAAAAAAAGAGAAGATTGCCATCTGTGTTTGAGCCACCTAAACCATGCAAACCACAGAGAAACCAGCCTGTGATAGATTTAATTAGGCTGGGGTCCRGGGAGCACACACCCACCTCAGCCTACAAAAAGCCCAAATCGTGGKTGCAAGGAGCAAACACCGGGTGCGGCGGTGTGACTGCTGGGCACGACATCCGGGCTGACGCCCCTGCAGCGACTGTCCYGGTGAGTCCCCTCCTCTGCTATTCATGTCTGTCTTTCCCATGTGCAGCCTCCGTGGGAAGGAAACTGAATTACAAATTGCCTTTTTGTTTTTTTTTTTTTTTAAAAAAAAGTTCATTTGCCATTGAACTCACCCAGTTATGATGATCTTTTTGATGGCAATTTAAGGTAGGTCTGAAGGCTGAAAGAAAATGACATAAAAAAGCCCCCTGGGGATGCACTGCGCCCTTCAGCAGATGCTCCAATGATGTTCTGGAAATGGGTACCGGGGAGAAGTCAGTAGCTCGCTGCCTGCCTGCTGCTGGCCACGGTCACCTCTGGGTTGTRCGTGGCGGGTCTCAGCCTCAATAGCCGAATTTTGCGCTGTTGTGAAGGGGATGAGGCTCTACTGGCTCTGGATTTCCACTCGCTGAGGAGTTTCTGAAGCAAGGAGTCACAGCAGGGAAGGATGAGTCACGCACTTAGCRCAGTGATTCCTGAAACCACATTTTTCCACCTGAAAACAAGCAAAAAGGGATCAAATTAATTTTCATTGATAAGCAGCCCCTCCTCATCTCAAGGGACGGTCTATTGCTTGTCAAGTTTTAGTGTACTGTGAAGTTCATTGTAGGAAAARAACAGGTGCTGGCTACAACATGTGAAAGCTCGTAATAACATTAATGATTATTATAATAATAATATTATTGTTATTATTAATATAACCCGTAACAAGCACGGCGGTAACGACAAAGCAAAACCCCAGCTGTGGTTAGCACGCTGCCTCCTCTGTGCTGCGGGTGAGGTCGTGATGCTTTGCTCCTTGGATGGTAGGAATCCCGCTCGGCTTTCGGCTGTCCCCGTGTTTACCGTGACGTGCACGGGCCTGCCTGTGGCGAGGGGGCCGGGGTGGGTGCACCCTCGCCGCCTGCGCCCAGCGGGGTCGGTCGCTCCCCCCCGCGCTGCTGCCTGGGCTGGAGCCAGACGGGGATGGGGATGGGGATGGGGATGGGAAGGGGGATGAGGAAAACCCCTTGTGGGGCTGTTGCCCCCAGAGACTTTGCTGTATTAAACTACGGCTGGGAGAGGAGCATTTTCCACTTGCTTCAGCAGACCTGTCCAACATCATTTGTATATGCATGGCTATGACTGGTCTTAATTTCTACATCTTAGTATTTACACGTGGTATACCTGATTTATAGGTATTATACAGGTGGTTTCTTTCCTTATGCTTTCGCCATTTACTTTCCGTGGTTGTCTGCTTTGAAAAGGAGTCAAATAAAACTATACTTTGAGTTTTGTGCATCAGCAATTCAACTACTATGCACAGGGTACAGGTGGCATCATTAAAAGCTAGATACTAAATTTATATCTGTACTTGAAACTCCAGCATAATTCTGTGTGTAGTTCYGCATCATGCTAGAAAATTTAAAAACTAAGAGCACATATTTATGACCATTTTTATTTATTCAATCTATTTTTAAGCAAACATTCTGTGCCTAGACTCATGTTCTTTTATTGCAAAGATCTCATGCTGCCAGCCTTGCTCCTAAATAATTCATATTCATTGAAGTTGCTTCATGAAGACAAAAAAATGGAAGGATTAGCCCCTAATCTGTGCTTTCTGAACACAGCCATTTCTAAATAGATGAAAACAACTGCATTACATTTTTTTGACCAGAATCCAAAGCCCTGCAAATATTTGCTGCAAGCGTTCACTTCGGCACCGAGAGCGGGCGAAGGGATCAAAGGCAGTTTGGGCCAGAGGGTGCCCCAAACACAGAGACGCGGCTGCAAACACCCTCGCCATCCCTGASAGTACAGTCAACTGGCTTTGCTGACGAACTCGCTAACCCTCGCGCAGGCTGGGGAAGCGAACCGCACGCTGCRTCAGTTCGTGCCCCGAATAATACCRGGGAGGGTGCTTTTAGTCAGCACGCAACGAGCAACCGGAGGGAAGCCAGAGCGCGAACGTGGGCCGTTTCCCCGGGGAGAAGGTTCGGCTCCATCCAGCTGCTGCTGCGGTGAGAGGTCTGGCTCTGCGAGGCGACCCCTCGGTTGCGTGACCTGCTTTTGCAGGCACCGATGTCCAGAGGAAAGGTCTGTGCCGGCTGAAGGTCCCCGGTAGCGCCGGCAGGACCCACCTCGGGTTGTCCCCGGGCTTCATCCGCAGGCACTAGCACAGGTGGGCTGGGGCAGAACATGCTGAATACTTAGGAGTGCCTGACTCGTGTCAAGCCCACCAGGCTCAGGTACTCTTTGTGATGGTAGACTGACTTGGAAAGCAATCTGCAGCAGGAAAAAATATTTTCTTGTTTACCGGGGCACAATGATMTGCTTTGCAGGCCAACAGCGATGAGCATCACGCTTAGACTCACAGATAAGAAAGAGATGTTGCAGGCAGAGATTATCGGTCACTGCAGAGGATGCAAATATTTTAACACTGCAAACTACTACTAAAGGCAGGTACTTTTCCTTGATAGTTGCTAGGCAATTTGAGAGATACATTTCATTTATTCTCATGAATCTTTTGGAAGATATGGTGCTTTCAGATGACGTTCTTTTTTAATGTGCGCACTGGGGACTCTACATCTTATTAAAAATGAGATCGCAGTGACTCTAGTATGTCAAAGGATTTAATCAGCACAGTGCCATAGAGAAGCCAAAGACCTAATCTGGGCTAAATGTAAATTTGTAAAATGGAAACAGCTAAATAATTCAAAACAGCGACATAAATTTCTGTGTGGTTTGTTAGTCTCCCAGCCAGACTCGTTTCAAAGGGTTGAGGTTTTTATTAAAAGAAGGGGAAGAAAGAAAAGTGTCACAGTTCTACTTCAAAGGTGTTTCAAATCAGTTGTTTCCCCCCATCTTTCCTCTCCAGGTTACAGAGCCTCCTTCAAGACTGAGTAAAGATCTGGCTGAAGATGGCAGTTGCAAGCGTAGTGAGTATACAGCTATACTGTATATATATACATCTCTGTTTTTCTTTCCTCCCTCTTTCCCTCCACCAGTTTTCTGCCTCTCTCGAGCCGATGGTGCCATCCCACCATAGCAGTAACACAAAGCCTTCTTTCCCACCTCTTTCCAAGTTGGGGATTTTGCATTTTGTTATGTATTTGAAGCTGCCAAGACAAGTGTTTTTGAATAATCTGACAGAGATAATGCTCTCACCACCTGCCATTTTAGTAACTGAAGTTGGCTGGAGGCTTTGAACTGCCCTTCTGTAAAGAGTTTGTTACTCAATGGGTCATTTTTATAAGTCTGTGCTGTGCCACACACTTTAAGCAGTCTGAAACGCGCTGTGTTTCGCTGGCAGCCTCTGCGCTTCCCCATCTAGAATGGAATCTGTTGGGGATCTTCAACTGGTGGAGAGGGGCAAATTTGTGCTGTATTGAGCCACCTCTCAACACAAATTTACCTGATGTCCCATTGCAGGTCACCCACCCTGGCAATACCAGCCTGGATTACTACAGGAATGACAGCGCGATGCTGTTCCTGTATGGAAACCCGATGAACGACACAGACTTCACGTGTGACAAGAGGCAGGTCAGGCAGTTCGCTCGAGCCTTCCTGCCGGTGTTTTTCTGGCTCATCTTCTCTGTGGGCACAGTGGGAAACGCCTTGGTCGTGCTCGTCTATTGCAAATACCGTTTCAGGAGGTGCGTGATGGATCGGTACCTGCTGCACCTGGCCATTGCGGACCTGCTCCTCCTCTTCACCCTCCCCTTYTGGGCCAAGGCTGCCTCCGATGGCTGGATCTTCAAGAACTTCATGTGCAAAGTCGTCAACAGCATGTATAAGATCAACTTCTACAGCTGCAGCTTGTTTCTAACCTGCATCAGCTTTGACAGGTACATCACTATTGTCCAGGCGACGAAAGCTAAAACTTCTAAGCGAAGGTGGCTCCTGCGCAGCAAACTCATGTGCTTGGTTGTCTGGCTGACATCCGTGAGCCTGTGCATCCCAGAAATCACGTACAGCCAAAGCACGCGGGTGGGTGACATAACAGTTTGCAAAATTACATACCCGCCAAACGTCAGCATAATCTTCAGAGTTACTGTCCTGGCCTTGAAAGTCACAGTCGGATTCTTCTTCCCGCTCCTTGTCATGGTTATTTGTTACGCCCTTATCATCAACACCCTCCTGCAAGCCAAAAGATCCCAAAAGCAGAAGTCCCTGAAGATCATCACCATGATCATCACTGCTTTCCTTCTCTCTCAGTTCCCGTACAATATTGTTTTGCTGGTCAAAGCCATCAACGCCTACACCAGGGTGGCATACAGCTGTCAGGCTGCTGACCGGCTGGACATCGGGCTGCAGGTCACCCAGAGCATCGCCTTCCTCCACAGCTGCCTCAACCCCTTCCTCTACGTCTTTGCTGGGGAGCGGTTCAGGACGGCGCTGGGCAGGATGATGCAGAGCAGCGGCTGCTGCCGGAGCAGGGGCCAAGAGCAGTGCTCCTCTGCCTGCGACAGCCAGGAGCACAGCTCAAACTGGTCCTTTGCCATGCTGGGCAGGCGGCAAGTGAGAAGCTCGCTGACCCTCAGCACCCATTTGACCTCCTCCATTATGCCCCCTCCTTGCCAAGTCCTCTTAGAATCATCGAATCATAGAATCATTAAGGTTGGAAAAGACCTCTAAGATCACCAAGTCCAACCGTAGACCCAACAYCACCATGCCCACTAAACCATGTCCCGAAGCACCGCATCTACACGTTTTTTGAACGCCTCCAGTGACGGTGACTCCACCACTTCCCTGGGCAGCCTGTTCCAGTGCTGACTCTTGTAAGTTAGTCCCATCTCCTGCCTCAGGAGGAGCCCCAAACTCTTTGGAAACTGTCTCAGAGACTGTCTTAGAGGAGCGGGGAGGGCTGGGGGCTCCTCAGCGCCCCGTGCTTGCTGTGTGGGACCCGACCTGGGCTTGCTGGCTGAAAAGAAGGGAAACCTTTGGCACAGGGCAGCAAAATGGAGCCATACTTGTTGTAAGCAGAACTGATAGAGGATAAAAGCTATTTTTGTGATAGCTGTAAATACCCAGCCCATCTGCAGCTCAGACCACAACCTGAAATAACAAGCCCTGCAGGGAGGCGACAAGCGCAGCTACCACAGCAACAGAGGCAGATGAAGCGGGATGAACCACCCATCCTGTCCGTAGGAAGCAGCAGGAGGGGGTCCAGCCTTTGTTTGCTGTCCAGYCGGGGTCTCCTACGGAGGTGGCCAGGCTTGGGAGCCCTGCCAACACCTACATCAGGCCCCCTCCGCTGTAAAGGAGAACAGCCTGTAGCTCCTACGCTGGTTTATTGCAGCGGGTAGATCCTGCTGTCTGTGCCTGTGCAGACGCAAGTCTGTTTTGCTGTACGGGCGGTTTGTGTTGCAAAGGAAAGCCAATCATTCATGTTCATAAMGTGGTCATTACAGAATTAGATCTGTCTTTCTCCTATATTTTAGCTATGTGATGTGAAGTGAAATTGGGTATAATGTTTTTGCTAAAGCTCCTACTTTGATACTGGAAACAAATTGCAGCTTGCAATAAAAATTAAAGTGCATCGGAGACATTGAATTGTCTGTCCCGGAGATACTTGCCGTGTGGTGCAAAGCTGCAGTAAACCAGAATGCAAAAACCAAACCCGTGGTTCAACAGACCACCGGTTATGCACTGATATCTCTGCTAACGGTGAGAAAATATATTTAGCCTGGGGCCAGTAAGACAGAGAGTAATTAAGTGTCAAACCTAATGTTAATGAAATTTGGATTGAGATTTCAGGTTGGTGGAGGCAGCAGTTCCCAAAAGCGATGTGCTGTAACGCACCCAGCAACTTCTATAGGGCCTTCGGCGTGCCGGGGCTGGCACCATAGCGGTGCCCGAGGCCGCAGGGCACTGCGCGGCCCGTCCCCCTCGCTCGTCCCCTCTCCGGGACGTGGCATCACCTGTCCTGCCACCTCCCCATCTTCAGTCCCAAGTTGTAGGGCTCAGGAGGCTTTCTTTTAAATAATTGCATTTAACCTGGTTTGCCTCCTGGTAATTATTTCTTGCAGGAACAAAGTGTTTTCRTTGTGCATTAATCATTAAAGCGTGTCGATAAACATGAGCTTTCTGCAAAGTTTGGCGCTGCTTTTTTAGCTAATAGGGAATATTTGAGCAGATGGGCTTCTAGATTCATATACGTTTATTAGGATTTTTAAAATTTTTTTACCTTTTCCTTAGGCARAAAAATGGTGAAAGATGTATGTATTTTTTACTATATGTATAAGAAGGGTTTGGGGTTTTTTTTGTGATTTGTGTCAAACTCAATGCAAACAGAAGCTGAAATTCTGTTAAATAAAGGCACTGCCACAAACAGCGAGGGGATGAACTGTTTCTTGCCCACACGTMCTTCCCAGGTTTGGATCCGTACGCATAACCTGTATCCAACGACAGGATTTACCGCTCCCGAAAAAGGCCAGAGGAGAACCTTGCTAACAGGGTTTACTATGGGTGTCTAAGCCTCGGGGTGTGGGAGTCGCAGCTGAGGATTCGGCAGACGCCAGAGTGGGTTTCGGCTCCCGTGGCGATGGGTGGGGTGCAGTTTTGGGAGGGAGGGCAGGTGTCTGAGGGCRCGGGAGGAGGGACCACGCTGGGGGCAGACACTGCCCCTTCCCAGGGATGGGGGCAAGGGTGCTCCTACCCAGGGGTTCCTCCCAGCCCCAAAAGAGCCCTCGAGTCATGCAAACAAACAAACAAACAAGGGTGCAAACCTTAGCAGCGGACCTGCCCGGCGACCTCAAGCTCCTCTTCCCTGCATGCCATCSTGCCAGCTCCGGGAACTTGAATTTTGGGGCCTTTTTGACAAAGGTAAAAGCTTCTTTGCTCTGCAAGATGTGGTGGGAAAWTTTCATGCTCGGTTGGCAAGTGAAACCGTTGAGAGTGGTGAAACGGCGATGAACTTTCAGCAGTTTGGGGCAGCAGGGTCACCCCTGGGTCACGCACCTCCCGCTCTGAGTCAGGCTGCTCCCCGCTGCTTTGCCCAGGGGAGCTGGGGGACCAGCCCCCCTGGGGTGGGTTTTCCCTCCTAGGGTCTGTCCCACCAGGGCTGCCTGCGGTCCAGCAGCCGCTGGTGGCTTCCCAGGCTGCCGGTGCCCCCCAAACTCACGGGGAAGCTGCTTTCCTGCAGCGCCTCCGGCTGCAGCCTCATCCCTCGGGGGGTCCCTCGCTGCCGGCCACCATGCAGCAGGGACTTGGGCATGGAGGCTTCTGCTGCCATTACRCCCTCCTCCGTCTGCCAGGGACCTCTGTCCTCCAGCAGCCCGTCTCCTTGTRGCCAAGCCCTCCCGGGGCAAATCTGTCCCTCTGCCCTGAGGTTTTACCTGGATTTATCCCTCCCTAGGGTGTCCCCAGCCTTCAGCTGATGCTGCCTCCCTGGAGGGCAGGTTCCCCCGAAGGTGAGGGGTATTGCCTCCCCTGGGCCCCTCATGCCTCCCCTGGGACACTGCTGCCTTACCCACAGCTCCAGCAGGACAGTCACCGAGCAGTTGTTGGAAGCCCTGGGAGAGGCCTGAGATCTTACACGGCTCCCCTCCCCTCTCTTTAAGGCCATTTTTTCCCCAGRTGTTCCCAGTTTTGGGATGCAGTCTCCTCTGCTGTCCCTTTTCTCTGAAGGAGCAGCTCCGCTTTTCTCCGCCCTGAGCGTTGCATCGTCACTCTGAGACCCTGCAACTCCTGACCCCCACCCCAGGACCCCAGATTTCACCCAGGCGGGAATGGGGCCAGACCTGCCCACTGGCCTATCACCCCCAAACTATGCAAAGCCTGGGAGCTGTGCCGTAGCAGGGACACGGCCACAGCAGTAGCTTCAGGTTGTCGTTGATTCGCTATGGCGATGGGCTCGGAGGTAGCTGYGACCGTGGTGCAGGCAGTCACGTAGCACGGTACCGGTGAGAAACTTTCACTCTCTGCGGGCAAACCCCCCTGCCCGAAACAGAGACGTGCTTTACAGAAGCGCCTCTTCCAGAGAACAGAAAAACAATGGAAAGGCGCGAGAGAATGGCGATGGGGTGCTGCAAGAATCCCTGAAGACAGGGTAGATAAAGTAGCCCAAAACCAGAACCACTGATCTGAGTTAGGTATGTGCAAAGCCACCGTTTCCAAGTATGAACTGGATCAATTATCCATCATTTAACTGACCAGACACTGTGGTCCCAGCACCCCTAAGTGCTGCCTGTTTTTTCCAAGCCTCCTGGGCCATATGTGTTTTGAAACCTTGTATTTGGACTTCAGAGCGTCCCCTGTGACATTTCAAGGGCTAACAGAGAGGATACCCCTGTCTCGTGGCAGCTTCACATGGTCCCCACAGCAGAATGTCATACCGGGTGTGCCAAGGCCAATATTTGGGGCCCAGGCCAAGAAACAGGTGGTGTTAAGACCCCACGTAAGGCAGCACTAGGGCTGGGAGAGCCTTGCTCCTAGCACCGAAGAAAGGAGGAGATATTGTCCAGTATGACTAGACATGGATTATTGGACATGTACACAAAGGCTTTCAACAGCTAAGAGCTGTTGTACGGCGAGGYACGGTCGCTTACATGTGTATTGCAGGTCCCTCGTCCTGCGGGCTAGGCTTCGCTGGAGACTGTCCCAGCAAGAAGCCTCTGAGCGAGGAGCTGGTGCTGCTGCTGGGGCGCGGGGACGGGAAGTGTCACAGCCACCACCCCAGCAGGAAACTCCTGTGAGGAAACAGAAATAACAGATAAAAGAAGCGATGACTGGTCGTGATGGGGCCCGCCATCCTCCCGACCCCATTYGGACGGCCCCAGCAGCTCAGAGGAGCCTGCGTGCCCCGGGGCTGGGACTACAGATGCAAACGCAGAGGTGACACCTGAAGAGTGCCTGMGCCTCACACAGCGCTTCGCTCCCTCCCACAGCCATGCAACGTAACCCGGGCGTACAGACCCGGCCGGGACCCGGGGAAAACCAGACGGGAGCCCGAAGCTGAAGGACAAGGCTGCTCGGTGTCGTGGACAATAGCGGGTGCAGCTGCTGTCCTTGGGGCAGCTTTGTTTTTACCTCCGAGGGGAAGCAATGGCGGGTGAAGGTATTTCTCAGCCACGGGGCTGTGCCCTTGCGGGGGGAGRCCCGGCTGCTCCGAGCCACCAGGACACGGTGATATTTCCTCTAGCTTGGGGGCCAGCACACTTACTTAGTACTTATTTAAGGACCTCTACTGCTGCTCTGTTGTACTGTACAGACGTGCCCTTTGTCCACCAGCATGACGAACTATTTTCTATTTTCCTTATTTTGTAAAATTTTTTCCTGCTTAGAAGTATATCATACAACTATCTGATTTATCTTCCAGACAAAGGTATCTCTACAAGAAAAAAAAGGGACACACATTCTCAATGATATAGATTTTATTTTTTTAATTCCTGAGGTTAAAAAAAGAAAAAAAAAGCATCATGAAACATTCCAGTACACAACCGTCTACATCTCTGTAACTGTACAGACGCTGGTATACATAAATCTCTTTTTCCCCCATCTGGAGCGTGAAGTTTGATGTGAACGGGGCTTGCAATTCTTTGGCAGCTGAGACCACAAGATGCTTCTGAACAAGTTACCATCTCAGTGATTGCGCATAATTAAAACTATAGTGCAATTTCAATTTTAAAAAAGTAGCGAAGTCAGGATTTTGTCGCTTTGCTATTTTGTAACGTGGTACGCTCTCGTGCAATGCATCTCTGTGATTTTTCATAAAGCAACATTGAGTGATGCTGAGTAAAGGAACACTGTCATTTTATTAAAACAATGACATTCTTTCCTTTGCATAAACCTCTGCGCAACAAAAAATATTACCCTCCATTGTTCCAGCACCCAGGAAAAACACCCAATTGCTTATACTGACCACAGTGTATAGTCTCTTTGTCCCACGAGTGTGACATCCCCTTCAATTAATTTCATGACCAATTTTAAATATTTATTTTCTCTTAATCACATTCCTGTGGATAATAAAAGGCCCAATTCAACAAATCACCTGAGCACCTGTAAATAAACAGATTCATCAGCATCCCTGGCACAGCTCACATGAACAAGTGCTTTATGAATGGAGGTATAAGGTGCTTGAATGAAATAATCTCTTGAACAAACCCACACTTGTGCTAAGTCCTTTATTGGGTTTCCATGGCTCCAGTAGTAAACAGTCTGGGACATTCAAACAAAAGGTCGGTACTAATGACAGGTTCTTCACTGTCTTCTCCGCACAGCCTCTGAGGTGGAAAAGACTCCCTCGTCTAGTTGACATGATGGGATTCCTGTTCTTGGACAGTTGCTTTGAACAGTTGCACTCCTGTCCACTTGTTGTACCTTACCAGCTTGAGTATTTCCTCTTCTGAAACTTTTTCTCCTTAAATACTCTCCTCGGTTAGAAGCAAACCTTTTCTTTTCGTCTTTAAACTACAGGTTCTGGCTCCCACTCTTAGTCCTCTTTCAGAGAGCAAAAAAGCCAAAAAACTACTCTCATGGGGCAGGAAAACCTGAAGAAAGGGTACCATAAAGAGTCAAACGCTAAATAAAAACAATCCAGTGTTTTTATTCCCCTCCTCGCAAACATATGCTTCAGCCAGCCTCAGGACTTGCAGGGAAACATCTGGATTACTAGATGGAGCCAATTACTTTAAGAGTTACATAAAATATTTGCCATAAGATGAAAAAATGCTAAGAACTGGGATGCAGAGAGGAAATCCAGAGGCAAGTCTGTCAAATAATTTTGAATGGAGATATTTCAAATATTTCTGAGCAGTTGTCATATTGTGGCCTAAGATACTTGACAGTGTCCCTTTACCTTACATTTGGCATTTTAAGAAAGATACTCTAGTAAGATTAGTATTCTAACTAAAACAACAGCAAAATGCTTTTAAAAATCACACCTAAAAGCTTAAAGGAAAACTGCAGCAGACTTCAGTAACAGCTCAGTGAAATTGCATAGCATATGGCACACAGTACTCCATTTTTAAGCAATAAATAGTCTCTTCTTGCCTAATTAAATATAAAACATAGCTTCAACACTGAAATAGGCCGTAATTCATGAACTGATCCGTGCGCCGTTTACTGCCTGTTTATTGCTAACTTCAGTCTCTTGTCCACCTCATTTTCATGCACGCAGCCAGGTAAGGGTTTAACTGCACTGCAGCCTGTTCCCTCGGGAGGGGGAGGAAACCAGCCGGCACCTTCCACTGACCCCTCTGCCTGGCAGAGGCTGGACAGCACACCACCAACACTGGGAAGAGGAAGGGAAAGCTTCCAATGAGCCAGATACCTAAAATCTAGGTGCTCCATGAAAGGTAGTCATTCTTTCACAATCTTTTTCAAGATCACTGTATTTATACAGTGTTAAACAACTGGAATGAACGATTAACAACCTTTATCTGCAGTATTCTTTTCTTTCCTATAATCAGAAATTTCCCTCTACCTCAGCTGCTACTATGTAAATGTCCAAGACGTGTCTYGTGATCTCCATCTTTTAAACAACCAGCCGTTTGCTGTAGGAGATCCCCTATGGGTAATGGATTGGACCAGCAACACATAAACACCAGATGGACTCTCCTGACTTCCTTCCCTAGTCGAGCTGATCCCTCCAATTCCCTGCCCTTGATTTTACATTTACAAGTTCGCCCCTGCACTTTCTTTGCCCTCCCCTAAATAATTTGCTTCAGCTTGTGCTTGCCCTTCTTCCTTCCCCTCACTTTTTATTTTGTGTCTCCCACCATGACCCCTGTATACCAGCTACAGCTCTCCAGGGCTCCTGGCAGGCCGAGCTGGTCTGCTACCAACTGCTGCACTAAAACCTTCCAGGTCTGAGGTTTCCTTGGGAGAACAGTAACATTAGAAATCAGACACACCTAAAATGMTGAGGAGGGCTGGTTGGGAGAAAGAGCTTTTCTCCTTTCTCCTGTCAAAATGTTTTGCCTTTCCATCAGAAGACAGGAATTTTTAAGAGAAAAATCTGCTTTCAGATAGTTTGACAAAAAGTTGAAATTCTATATAGAAAGCAGACGGTTTGCATGGAAATTTTGTATAAATAAGATCCCAGCCTTCCTTAAAAGGCAGTGTTTACAGCCAGCTCTGTCCCCAAATCCAAGATGGAAAGTCAGCAGTTGGCTAGGGCAACTGCAAGGGTTGGGAAAGGGGCAGACTGCACTAACACCAGGTGGAGAACTCATCAGGGCTGGATACGCATTCGGTTTTGGATGGACTTTTTGAGACCAATTCAAACATTATTGCTACCTTTCACGTGCTCTARAGAGAGGAAGACTGCTGACCTCCTCGGAAACTGTGCTTTCCTGTGAATGCGGATGACTAAAGTGCTAAAGCAGGAAAAAGGAATGCTCCTCTTCCTAATACTACACAGTGAGCAGTACTTTATCCTACAAATGATACTCCTGATTCTGCCACTGGTACTCACCATAAGAGCTGATTTCAGTGAACCAACTTACTACGGTGAGCAAAAGTGAAAGGAGTTGCTGCTTTGTGTTGTATTGTTTTGTAACTGGTGTTCAGTACCAAAGCATTTGTAAAAGCCAGACTTACAAAATCTTAGCCCAAAATGTAAAAAAMCCCTATGTTTGCTGTTTATAAAACTTGGAAAAGATAAAAAATTCTAGATGGATTACGATATATGCCTGTGAAGACTAAAGTATTGCATAGTTGTTGTTCTGACTGTAAGAGCAGTAGAGCAGAACAGAAATGGTTATGTTTACTCCTCAGTGGTCAACAAAAATATGCATTTTTCTTTAAATTTCCTTTTGAAGGATATTTTTGGCAGGAAAGTAATTCAATTTGCAGTAGAGAATTTCAGTTTGAATTTAGACACCCCCTCACTTATTTTTCTCCCCACTGAAAAAAATTTGGTTATTATTGACCTGTTAAATCAAACAACATGGCTTTTCAGCAATCTGTACACAGTACAGAACCATTAGTGTTCCTAAAAAGGCTTCAGTTTTTTAGTGTATACATGTTTTCTTAGTGCATTATAACTATTGCATAGTTTCAAAGTCTTCAAACACAGTGGTAATCACAATGCTTACATGTACATAAATAATAGCATTTCTTAAAAATTCAATTAAAAATAACACAGTATATTCAAGGCTATGGAAAATCACTTCCATCATAGATGACAGGTCGCTCGACAGCCAAGTGATAAAACACTCTTTTTGAGATAAACCTGTTAAGGAAAAAAAGAGAGCAAGATGATCACATTAGCTGAAGTCAACTAGACAGGAAGCCTTAAAAGTGTATTCACTTTTAAGTATGTTCATACTCAGGCAAAAAACCTGACTGTTGTTAAAAAGAAGTATGCCTGTGCAAGGGCTGTCAGGTCTGCTGTTAATAAGATGACAATCCTGACTAAACTGTCTTGGAAAGAGTCACAAATGACTTGCTTACTTCTGTTTACCCTCCCAGAGGTTGAGACAGAAGAGTGGRATTCTGCTAGGGGGGGAGAAAAAAACCCAAACAAGAACAAGAACCAAAACTCAGGCTGAAGATCTTTTGGCAAGCCAGGACCAATTTCTCATACTTACTTCTGAATGGCAGAATAATGGTACATCCGATCAGTTCCACAGTCTGTAAAGCCAAGCTTATTTCACCTTTTACACCCAGCTAGGACCTACCTAGAGAATGTGTTGTCAAATATCAGCGTGTAGATTCCAGAGTTTCTGACTTTAACCTGTCCTCTGATAGTTTCCTTATGAGAGTTGCAGCGGGTCATAGGAATAAGAACCTGGAATTCAATATAAATCAAAATGAAACTTGCTATTTGTCCTACAAAATGACATTTCCTTCAGAAAAATATTTAGACTTGAGCCATCTTGAAACTCCGAAAGTGCGTGTGTGCCTACAAAACTATTTATTTTCACTGATTAGCATTAAAAATTCACCCAAACTAGAATCTCACAGTGAGACATCTGTTTTCCTTTGATAACCTCTTTACAGCATTAAGCTATGGCTATAGATCTCTGCTTTAGAGAAAGAATCAAATCCTGATCTCTTTAATGTTAATCTAAGCAAGTTTACTAACATCAGCAGTGCTACATTAAATCTGTACAAATATATCCAAGAGCAGGATTAGCTAAATATGTCTTTTAATACATGCTTTTACACTCCTTGTATTATAAAATAAGCTTTCTCAGCAAATCTTAAATTGTTTACCTAAGCTTACAGCAAAAGTGTGTGTAACCATCTATCTTGCTGTAAAACCCTAGCAGAGACAGTTGTCAGAACAGCAGCTGACGTAGATTAAGGACGACTCTATAAAACCCAAAGTTATATCAAACAGATATATCAAGACGGAAGCAACATTCACTCTTCATTCAGCTTTCAGATTAAGAAAAAAAGAGATTTTACGTGGAGTTAGTAACCATGGAGTGAATTAACGCATGCTAGATAAATGYCTTATTCCCCCAGTGAAATCGCAGCCTTAGAGTTCCCCCTTACCACAGTGGGTTAAACCAACAGCTGGCTTTTCTTCATTAGAACTTTGCAATTAGCTGAGTAACTTAGATTCACTTAGTCCACAATTCTCATGAAATATGGGCAGCGCATATAAAAACTGGTACCTTGGGCACCGGCAAAGTGATTTTGCACACCATCAGGGCACTTAAATATATGCCTCACTGTAAGAAATGCAGGTGATGCAATCAATTTATCTGTCTGCTTGTGGCCTCTGCTTAAGAGCCTGGCAAGATCAGCCCTAAGCAGCTTACAAATTAAGTAATATCGAGGAGGGAAAAAAGAAGAATTTTGCAGGCTTGGACTTTTATTTTTGCTTAATAATAGTGGATGAATTTCAGATGCGACCAATAGAAGCTACAGTGCTTTTCAACTCAACTTTTGCAGGCAACGTTAAATAATTAAAGATGTAGCTCTGCCTTCAGCAGAACTGTAGCTTAATTGGAGAAACAAGTCCTTAATGCAATAGCAACTGGCACTCTTGTGGAGACCTCCTAGCTATACTTGCTGATTCCTCTAGGCGGCTGATTGCAGTGTGCTACAATCTCTAAGGTAGTAAGGAAACAAAGGCCTTACTTTGCACTGATCCAGTGGTGTGTCTTCTGATTCTTGGTAGACAACGCTGAAGGATATGCTTTTAGGGTCTGATGAAAAGATCCAGCTAATTGTTAGCCCCATCTCTGTAACGGTGATGGGAATGATACTGTAGGTGCTGGATTTAATGAACAGCTCTCTGTTGCTTTCCCCAAAATTTAAGATCTCTTCCACTGTAAGGGGTAATTTGATCCTGTGAGGAAGAAAAATACAATTACTCGAAGAGATCCAATCTAATTACTCAGACAGAAACAACTGTCATTGCTTTTTATTTTCCACCTATCTGAGGCAGACTCCACAGCAACTTTGGGACAGGACCACAAGATGCAGGAAAATTCAGCCTTGGATGAAGGCAAGAACTACAGAAAAGATGGCTGATATCAAGCACTTTCACTGCTCTGGCAAATGTGGGTATTATTCACTTATTTATTTCATTTTGACTAGAAAAATCTAGTGCTTGAATAAAGCTTTTTAGAGTTACTACGATAAAAAAGTCTGCTGCCCTCTACTGTTCTTTTTAAACAAAAATTTAAACAAAAAATAGTCACCTAATTTATTCACCTTTTAGATATCATTTGTACAGGAAATAGGGATCAGGAATACAAAGGGGACAGAYGGATGGAATGTGAACAGCAGCTCTGTGTAGATCCTCTGTAGCACCTAATGCTACAGCTTGGTCTGTTTTACCCAAGCAAGCTGCGTAAAAGCTGACTCAAAGTACTTCCAATTAAAAAGGAAGTTCTTAGCACTTAGATGATCCTGAGTCCTGAAGCATTATATTAGCTTACCGCATTCTGATATCTATTGCAGACTGCAAACAGTGAGGCCCCTAAACAGCTTGCTTTCTTCAGGGGGGACCTGTAATTTCCAAGAGCTGTGGATCTCACCTACGTTACCGTAACTAAAACTAATCTAACATGTCATTCTTTAGGCCAAATAAATTGTTTCCAAATCAGTGAGCTCACAGTAAATCACACTACTGTGATTTGTTTGTCAGGAGCTATCAAAAATCCACACATTTACCAGAAGATATCACACAGTCACCATGATGATTCGCTGTTCTAGAGTAAGGAGGAGTTCAGTTTCCAACCATGGCTACACAGTGGTTAGGGATCACAGCTGAGTTTTTATGATAASTGTTGTACTCTGGCCAGAGAGGAAGCTTTAGATTAAGTTTTGCTTACCTTGTTACTTCTTCCTCTTAGCTGAAGTAACTGCTGGGGTGTCTCAGGTGATCTTTGATTTTAACAAACTAACGATCACTCTTGGTTTTGCTCTACAGCCCAACTATAATTTTAGTTACTGCTTCATYTACCTGGTTCTCTGAACAGCAGCAACAAGGTTGAAACATGGACTTATTTATCTCCCTGCATTTAAAAGTTTAAAACCCTCCCCATAACTAAGCCAAAATTTCAAAGCTAGGCTTAAGGGGAGAGTGAGCAAAGGGGAATTTCTCCAYGGGCATTTTCATATGTTAGACTCCTTCCTTGGCTGTGCAAGTGACATGCTGTATCACTACTGCACGTAACTATTAATTTCAGAGCAGGATACATACAGAGAATTGTGCACACACAGTTCACAGAGGCTGAGCAGAGGCTCAGCTGAACATTTTACACTATGGCATATATCAACCAGAGCAGGCAAGACAGTTTCTGTGAGGCCACCAATAAATAATAGATACATGCTCCAAAAGGCCATGAATTCCCTCCCTCTGACAAAGGTCTGACCAGCACAGCACCCCCTGACTTTCTCTTGCCATTTCTTCCAGAGACTACTAGAACTACACAGCCTTTTCTCTAAGCCCCCTTCCTGTTCACAGCACTTCCTGCAATAAGAATAGGAAGGAAGGTTTTCTGAKGTGATGTGGACCCAAATCTTTCCTTCTTATTCCCCACTTGCACTAAAGTTTTACAGGACTGAAGAGAGACGACCTGGCTCATTGCTGCTGCTCTGCRTAGTTGAGCTATACGCTATGCTCTTCCTCAGACCAAGTTCTACTGTGGGATACAAGCGATCAGCTCTTCCAGGAGTCTGCAAGATTTGTGCTCACATAGCTGATATCTGAGCTCAGCCTTTATTCTTTCAGCCTGCTAGTAATGAAACTGTTCTGCTTACATGATTTCTCCTGACTTCAACAAGCATATCTCAGCATCTTGAGCAACTTGCCACTCTTCTGATTCATCAAAGGTTGAAGAATTACACGTGCTGTTTCTAGGACAAGGAAAAAAAGGAAAGCCATGATTCTTTGAGTAGTATGTGGTCAAACACCATCTGCATGCTGATGCCTTCCTAAAATAGAAACATTTTGATAGTCATGATGCCAAATTCTAGAATTCTTATTTTGTGCATTCTAGTGACAAAACTGTCTGGGCAAAACTGCAGCCCCGTACTGCTAACCACTGTGCACAAATATAAAACTGTTCCTATCCTGGTTTCATGAGCTAAGAGGAATACATACATCCAGAACATCTCTTCAACAGTCTTAAGATAAATTCCCTATTGAGACGCTGCCAGGTTTTAAAGATTCGATGGCAGGTAGAAATCTTGATGGAGGGCAGACACAAGCAAAACAGTCTGGACTTGTCCCTTAAAGAAAGCTTGCACAGGGATGTGGTATTTGCCCTGGATTTAATCTGTGAGGTGTTTTACAAAYGTATTATCCAGTTCCTTACTCTGACAATGGTACACGAAACATATTTTATCGCTGTAGAATCATTACCATGTATCTTCTTTTCATACAAGAAATACTGGATGATTCAAATACAAATACACCGAAGAAGGTGTTACAGGACGACAAAGCAGGATGCCTCCTCCCCACCGTGTTGTGTCCAGGAGAGCAGAGGAAGTAGATGGAAGAACCTGCCATCTACTCCTTACCGCAAAAAGGGTGCATGCTCTGGGTGAACACTGGAGTAGCACCAGCTATGAATTACAGGGCTGGGACACAGAGAGAAGAATGAGTTTGAGAGTCAGTAAACAAATGCTATTAGTTAGAGTTTCTCTAACTGATACTTGCTTTGCTTCTCTGCATCTCAGCAGGTTGATAACTGAGACAATTAGACTGTCATTCCCAGAAAAATGCCAAGGATTCTTATATACAGGGAACCAACTGGTTGGTTCCTTCCAAAAACCAGTGGAATCTAATAAAGTGTAATATCACTTATATGTGCTTCTGAACCACCAAGTGTAATCATGTAGCAAGGGTGTAATTGCCACACATTCTGTAGACCAGTTCTCAAAACCAATGCACAGTTTAGCATTTTGTTTTAAATCCTACAGGACCTTGCTCTACAAGCAGCACTGCTGAGCAGAAGAGCAGGAGAAAACATCTCCAGGTAACAGCACCTTCCGCTGGTCACTAGCAGCATCTGAATATACTGTGTCAGCACATGCAACCACGTGTGAGTTTCCTGCGGTGACACTATTGGTTGGAAACAGGAAGAATTTACTGTTATGACTGCAAATTAAACTGCACCCAGTGTCTACACGTTTCCTGAAATCATAAAGCACTATTATCTGAGAAATTCATGTTCTCATTCCTGTAGCCTCTTCGGTAAATTTTGACTTCTTCAGAGTCATACCACTACTGTTAATACCCTAAGGAGACAGCTGTGACCTGCAGGGAAGACTCAAACCTGTGACTAAGTACCAAAACCTGAGCTACAACCAAACAGTACCTGCCAACTGAAATGTAGGAATGACACAGTACGTGTTGGTCCGTAAAGGTTAATACAACATCTATGGAAATACTTAGCAAGCGATACAAATAATTTCACTGTTAACTATCTTTATACAACTAGATAAGAAAACCGATTCTGAAAAAAACCCTAGAAAACTAAACTATAGCTTGTAAATCTATACATATATTTCGCTTGCACCGTGGGCACAGCAACAGACTTCATGCTGTGATCCACAGAACTCTCCCTTCCCAGCATGATAGGTACACAGCTTTAATTTCACAGCCTTGAATTCATACAGACCAAGAGGACTACAGGCTTCCCAAAAGTGTCAAACTCCATGATTTATTACACAATGCCATTAGAGTTCCTCATTTAACCCATTAATTTCACCTTTCTTTTGGGACTCTGAAATGTAAATTAAATCCCAGGACCAATACATTTTCCATGTTCTCCTCTAACATGTGATTTTCCTTATTCCTGCTGCTGCAACATAGCACATCGTTAGGTGGTTAGATTATAGAATCATTAAGGTTGGAAAAGAACTCTAAGATCATCAAGTCCAACCGTCGACCCAACACCACCATGCCCACTAAACCATGTCCCGAAGCGCCACATCCACATGTCTTTTGAATGCCTCCAGTGACGGTGACTCCACCACTTCCCTGGGCAGCCTGTTCCAATGCCTGACTACCCTTTCGGTGAAGAAATTTTTCCTAATGTCCAATCTAAACCTCCCCTGGCGCAACTTGAGGCCATTTCCTCTYGTCCTATCGCTTGTTACTTGGGAGAAGAGACCAACACCCGCCTCTCTACAGCCTCCTTTCAGGTAGTTGTAGARAGCRATAAGGTCTCCCCTCAGCCTCCTCTTCTCCAGGCTAAACACCCCCAGCTCCCTCAGCCGCTCCTCATAAGACCTGTGCTCCAAACCCTTCACCAGCTTCGCTGCCCTTCTCTGGACACGCTCCAGCACCTCAATGTCCTTCTTGTAGTGAGGGGCCCAAAACTGAACCACTTGGCTGCTCTAACCAATAAATTCACTGCACCTACTCACAATAGACTAAGGGAACACTAAGTCTCCTACTTTGTCTCTTAAACCCAAGTGCTTTAAATCACAAAGCAAATCCTCCTTCTCTTTATCATTGAGTCCAACAGTCTAAACTGAGGTCTGGTAGCCTACGTGGAAAATACAAGAAACACAGTATAACGATTCAAAAAACGTGTGGATGAGGTGCTTCGGGACATGGTTTAGTGGGCATTTGTACTGGGTTGATGGTTGGACTCGATGATCTTAGAGGTCTTTTCCAACCTTAAAGATTCTATGATTCTATGATTTAACTCGAGCTCTTGTCTCCCTGACAGGAGAATTTATTCTTGCACGACCTGTTCACACTAGGTGGCACCATTAAGAATGTTCCTGTACTTTGCCAGGTCCCCAGCTTATTAATATGCACCCTCTGGGGTATCTGTTAAAATCCAGACTGTTTCTTTTCTTTTTCTTTTAAAAATGAAATGAAGTGGGGCTGAATAGCAGGAAGAACTGAAGCATGGAAAAGACACTACAGCAAGAAGAGAACAGCTCTGGTTCGGCAAATCCTTGAGACACARATGATTGTTAGAGGCTGGTGGAGCATTTTGAAGAAGGATTACTTCATGCTTGTCCTGTTCTTATGCTTTTCCTGAGGCATCTGTTGTTGGTCACTGTCCCTTAGCTGGATGGTCTGGTCCAGTGTGTCTGTTCTTATATATGGAAAGCATTTCTTACAAATGATACTAAAAATACTGTGACCAACATCACGAATGGCTTTGGGAGTTAGAAATAAGAAGTCCCTTTCAGAATTACCACCTGAAGAAAGCTGGTTCAACTCTRCCCTCGACAGTTTTCTGTTGTCATAAACACCTGAGCTCTGGCAGCTGTAGCTACGTGTCTGAGGTGGGGGCTTCAYGTGGCTGAGCAGTGAAATCCCATAAGCCATCTGCCTGTCAGCAGTGCAGTGATTTCTGGAGATACCTTCAGTCGTCCAGGGCCAGAACCTTACTGAATTGTGTCAAAGCCAGAAACCTGAAACCGAGAGTGGAGGATGTACGGAGCTCCTARCAGCTGCTTAGCCCAGCAAGCACCTCTGCAAATGTCTCTAATGCCAAGAAACAATCAAAGGCGTTATGCTGAAGTGCCCCAATRACTCCCTGGGCCTGCTGTTACCTAGCAGGTCAGACCCATCCCAGGCACCTCAACTTAGTTATCAGCCTTCCTCTCCAGTCCAACAAAGTAAAAGAAGAAAAGAAGAGGATGGTGAAGGATTAGAAGAAAGGATGCACAGACAGCCCTTGGCATGATTGGGATGGAGCATGGGGGATACAGAGCTCACTGAGTTTTTMACAGGCTGCAAGACAGTATCTTGCATGAAGGAGTGTGTATGGGTGGGAAGGGRGTGGAAGGGTCACGGGCAAACCCTGACACATTTAGGGATGGGAAAGCATCACAGAGACAGCTGATGAAAAAAAAAATGGATGGACATGAAGATCCACCACTATGTGCTATAGGTGACCTGCATATTGGTACATAGGAAACCCCAGCCATTTCTCAAAAAAAATGTRCGATTTAACCATGCTACATCCTGTGTGGAAAAAAAMAAMCYCAAAAACAAAACCCAAAAGGACGCCCCTGCCTTAAAACTGGTTACACTCTATCTGTAAGACCAGAGGCAACTGGTGCATACAGAGAAAGCAAGCYAGGGAAACAAGCATGACAAAGGGATATTTCTATGCTCCAAGGGAAAACATGCAAAATTTTTTGAGATTTTTTTTAGTATTGTGATACGGAAGAGGTTTGGCAAAGGCTCTGAGATTGAAGACAGCTTTCAGCCATCAGTCATATGCTGCATTTGTAAGAGGTAAAGATAACATGTTTCAAAATAAGCAATTTGGGATTACCAGGGTGCTTTCAAGTCCCCTCCCCAGCAGGAGGCAGCAAACAGATGACTATCGGAATCAACATCAGAAATACTGGCAAGCTGCTGCCCCAAAGATCATAAATACTGCACAGTCTGTAGGTCACCAAGGTTACAGCCAGCTCTATGGGTAACCCTAGCTTTTTTCAGTTGTGAGGTATTTGCTCCCAAAAAGGAGCTGTTTTTTTCTTAGATACCATTGAATTTTCTCCTTGCACAGTTCTTTAGAGGCTATTATAGGGAAACTGAGGCAGAATTATAGGAGAGGTATAGCAGAGGCAGATTCTGGCTTGGGTTTACACCACTATTGACCAGGAGCCCCAGGCCCTTTCAGCAGAGCTGCTGCYCAGCCCTCGGTGCCCAGCCTGTACCTCTGCAGAGGCTGCTCCATCCCAGAGCCTGCTGGTTCCCAGCAGCTGGTGCGGCTTCTGCACACAGGGGGCTTCACAACTATACAATTAAATGTTCTTCAGACTGACCWGTCCAGGAGTAACAGGTAGTCTCTCAGCCCTCTCCCTGAGATAAACTCACACAGCTCACCTCTATTTTTACCACAATTCCTAGGTTACAGTGATAATTCAGTCATGCTATAGTGCGTGTCCCGCAGGCAAACCGACCAAGGCCATCCAGTCTTACAGAGCTACAGGTGCGCASACACACACAGCAGCAGCCCTCACCATTCCCATGCTGGAGAGGGCTTCTTTGAGCAGGCCATCAAAAAATATTTCATGGAAACACGGTTTATGAAACCAAGGAGGAAACAGGTCAAATTACAGTTAGGCTAGCAAGCTGAAATAAAGTATCTCTGAGTTTCTTTTGATCCCGACTGATAAAGGGTTGAATACTGCTGATGCTGCAGTCTTCTTTGGTAAAGAGTTTATTAGAAGTTACACAGAAGTGATCCCAGGGTTCCTCATGTATGGATAAGGGCAAATGGATGTCAGGAGGGTACTGGCCTCCATGGGAAGGCCATCCCTGCCCATACAGTCTGAGAAAGGAGCATCTCTGGTGATTGAGGAAGCAGCAGTTGCAATGAGGTCACTGTGAACGAGGCTGACAGAGTAGCTCAGATAATCATGCATTTATGGAGAGCTCAAGACATTTCAGAAGTGACTCTGAACGCTTTCTGGTTTTAGGGAATTTAAATGGACCTTGYTGGCAGAAARGGCCGATTGCTGCCCTCTGCAACACTGTGGGAACTTTATCTTTTCTCAAGGCAGACATTCACACCGGTTTAGGGTACGTATGCTACCACGYAGCTTAGCCACTGCTTTAACATCCTCATACCCTATTCTGCACCTGAAAATAACTGCTTAAAGCAGGTGGCTGATGCAACCCATTGTTCCCCCGTTTGACAGGAACAGTTTGTGAACATTTAGCTCCTTGCTGCAGGTTTGTTTCTCGGAGACAGAAGAATTGCTACCACATGCAATGAAGCACAAGGGAGAACTCAATTTTAAAGAGCATTACAGGGCCTTGCATTTCTTGTGCAAGTAGTCTTCTTTCAGTAAATGATGCTGTAGGGTTAAGTCAAATTTGGTGTTGTTTTTTTTATATACATTTGCAGGTACCAAATTCAAGTACTCAGAGGTACAAGTATACTTGCTCTACAGGACAGAGTCCCAGAAGCACTTCAGCTGCTGTACCACAGGCTGCTGCACCACAGGCTGCTGCAAAGATCTAACTGCATGGGCTAGTTTCTCTGAATACTGCCTTCTTCTCTCGCAGAATCCATCCATGAATAAGGCTACTACTTTTCTACACTAATCACCGCTCCTGAAGAKGAGGCTCCAAAGGCTATCAAGAGCAGTGAGGCTCACTAGGGAAGTGAGCACAGCTGATAAACACAGCTAGGAAACGACCTGAAGTGTTACGTACACTGCATGCAGCGCATTGCTTTATGGGATGTGCAGGTACTGGGCTCCTCCTATGAAGGAATACCACAGGAAAGGTTAAATGAAAGCTACAGTTCACGCTGACTTGTGGTCATGGCCAGGCATGCAGTTTAGTTACAAGGAGTGCAMAAAAGATGTCCCTAATTACAGCAGGAACCAACAGCAGCAGCGTATCACTTCATCGAGCAGTGTCGCCCAGGCACCTCCGCTTCCCTGCACCCTCTCAAGAGCCTCCCCACAACTATTTCTCTCCCAGATCTTGTACCCAGAGGCTGTAAGTCAATTCCCACTCCTGCCTTTGCTGCAAGTGAAAACAGTCACCCCTGCATAGGGTAGGCCCCCTCCAGGCCCCTTGTAAATGTATGGAGGCCCTCTCAGCTTCTTTCATTGACTCTGAAAGAAAATTTAGCACACGCACTAACTTTAACTAGGGCTGAGATTGCCTTAAAGGTAAAAAACTCACTTGGGGATGGTCACCAACACCATATCTTTCTAGCCATCTCTAGCTCATCTCAGATGGGCAAAAAATCTGAGAGAAAATTGTCACTAGAATATTTTTGCCCCAGAAAAAATAGAAAAGCTAGAAGGAATTGGAAAATCCAGTATTGTCAAAAAATATGCATGAGTGGTTAATAAAGGTAAGTGATAAATACAGATTAAGTTTTAATTCTGCAAATAATTTTTGAAAAATCAATTCGATTCCAGACATTTCAGATGAATGGCCACATGTAAGTAAATTTGAACTGGATTTTGAGAGCACAGCTTGTTCATACTATCGTATCTGTAGTAGTATCACTCAAGAATCAAAACAAAGAAGTAACTTCACATCGTGTTGCTTTGGTCAACAACAACTACGGAACCTGTGAGGCAGGGGCACAGGCTTTAGCACCGACAAATAAAGCAAACTGCTGCTTTCACATTTCCTTTGAAAGATAAGATGACTACGTTCCGCTAAGATGTGACATCGTCTAGTAAGTGACTATTTTCTTGACTTCAGGTGAATAGGTAGACAGTTTAAAAAAAAAACAAAAAAAAAGAAGTTTTAACATTTAGAAATATTCAAACTTGATTTTGTTAGTATCATACATATCCTCCATCCTGATATGCAAAATTTAAGAGAAAGGGTGGGTTTTTATTCAGACGGTTGAAGATACTGATTCTGCATTCTAGTTTTGTTATTAAATCTTTTCCGATGCCTTGTTATTGCAGTAGCTCTTTGGTTTACRCTTGCTACTTTTTGAAAAAGGTCTTTAGACAAATTTTTTTGATATCTGGAACTCAGATGGTATATGTTAATTATCTCCTTTCCATTTATGCTCTAAAATCTGTTTTTCCGACTGGTATGTGCTTGAAAACCTCTCATCTCTTCCAACAAATATATATATATATGCAATAATTTCACCTTTTCTGATTACAATCTTAAAACCCTTTTGTAATGAAATCGGTTCATTTCTAAGCAAGGCACATCATATGATGCTGATGAGCATTATTTACCTTTTTCTGTTTATAGCCTGTATTTATTGTCATGGCAAATTATGCTGTTTATTATTATATGCTAAAATTACTTTTAATTAGATTTATTTAAAAAAAGAGTGATCTAATAGGATTTTCTGTTTGGAACCCTGAGACAACAGAAATAAACAACGGGCAAGATCATTATTACTGCTKTTTACACCCTGCTTTTCAGGTGCAGTTACTAAAGCAGGATAGCTGATCAGCACAACAGAAATTAGAGAGAGAGAGACCAAATGGGGGAAAACCCCTGTAATACTGAGACTACCAGCTCCTGTGATACCCAATTCCCAGAGTAGGGAAATGATAAGCAGCCTTATGCTGGTGACAGGAGGAGAACTATCTATGCTGGGGCAAGCCAGAATAGCTTGTTCTGACCCTCCATTACTTGCTTGCATTTCCATTTCATTAATTCAAGAGTTAATTTTAACAGAACCAGACCTCAAAGCACTGCTTGCTGTTCTCCTGACCAGGGAATTTTCTTTCTCCTCCGTCCCTATCTACCTAACACAACGCTCTCCCAATATCTCACTTGAGATAGGAGCCCAGCTAACTGGGAAATGTAAAGCCTGTGACATGTTAAAAAACATTTTCAACTTAGATTTCTTCTGCAGCATTCTGTTCTCCATCAATATGCAGATCTGTTCATGTCAGCATGTGGGGGAGACAAGAATATCAGAAGCCAGTGCCTGCTATTTGTATATAAGAAAATTCTTCACAGCTGGAGTTCAAAAATTATCCTAGCCTGGCTTCCATATGAAATCCATAGTAAAACTCCCATCTGCTTTCACCAAAAACAAATCAGGGTATTACTGCCTGAATTTGAAAATTCCTGCGAAGAACATTAATGTAATAGGAAAAAAGTTAGTTAAAATTTTAAATATTTTGGTCTGTCCAGAGAGCAAATGCTGTATCTTACTATGAAAAAAACCTCTATTATGGATTAAAAGTGGGTATTAAAAATTCTTCTTTTAAAAGAGTCAATAAGACTCTCCTAAAGGCTAATTTCCAGTAAGCTTGGACACCAGAAAGATCTGTATTACTTTAGTAAGGCTACTAACAGAATGTTATGTTGTCAAACTACAAAACTGAGTGCCTGGTAATTGCTTTGTTTCAGCTTAGAGGAAAACACCTTTCCTTTACAAGAAAGAGGCAATAAACTCCAGCTGACTGCTGTTGCAAAGAGTACGTAAAATAAAACACAGTGCTTCCATTTGTTTCAGTATACATTGTCTTGATGCTGTTGAGCCTAACTTACTTTTGCAGGTTATCTTCATCCTGTGCTTGGCCTCCATCTGAATTGAAAAGTATTTTATAAWGAGCCAGTAACTTTTCAAAGGGGCATGCAGTTTTATAGTACTTCTCTGGTGACTAACAGACTGCACTGGCTCTGCTTCTTGGCCCCACGGAAACTACTTTTTCGGGTAACGTTCAGTCTGCTGCACGTTATAACTCACACAGGCGAGGCCTTTCTGCCAATCTAAATGATTCAGAGGTGATTTCTGCTAAACTTATGCTGAGTAATATCTTGTAGTAGGATTAGTCCCATAGAAATATGCTCTTTGTAGCTCAAGAGAGGACATTTAACCTTAGGCTAAATCTTTGAAAACCCCATTAACCTGTCTCACAAAAGACTTTATTTAAAAGGTAAACAGCTTGCAAATCTGGTTGTTGCTGCTACTCTTACRGCAACAGCCCTAACAGAAAACAGCCCCTTGCCTTGGAGAGCTGACACTGTAGTACTGCATCAGCTCTGGAGAGGGGATGTGATGGAGTGGGGCTGACAGAGAAGTGGTCACTCCTTTGACAAATGTTTGAAATACAAATAATACAAATGTTTGAAACAGATCAACTAAAATCAAGCGGGGAAGAGACATTAAGGAAAATCCTCCATGTTTCCAGTAAGTCACTTGAGAAGGCGAAAGGAAGAAGTGCYGCCATCTGATGATGTGACTAACATCTAAACAACGAACTAAGGCTGAACCACAAGCTCTAAAGTGCTCACTCACTGAGACTCAAACTCTACTTTTCGAGACAGGTCCAACCCAAGCCAAATGACTCTGATGCTTAGAGCCTGCAACCTGAGCCTAAAGGCTGAATTTGGCAAAACCAATTCTGTTTCTCTCAAGGGTTCCTCCAGAATCCCTTGATCCAAAAGCTAAACCACTGATGTATTTGAAAGCTTAATCCATATTATGTTTTCAGAAGGCTCTGTAATTGTCTTGTTTATCTTCTGAGTCACTGTCAGTATAAATCTGGTAACAGATGATGTGTTTAAATCCACCAGCTGTTGTGTTTGGGTCTTCACTGTCAAGACCACCCTCTTCAGCAAATAAATATATTTGCTTTTGTCTGTCATGGATGCTTTACTACAGCTCTTATCTGTTAGCACCTAGGATTTTGTCTGTCTCCTGGATGCATTAGGATTTAATTATTTGCTGAGTAAAAAAATCTCAATGTGTCTCCTTACAGGCTGCCTTTAAAAAGAGAGCAACATGGCAACGACAGACGCTGATAACTTTTATTATAACTTCTCCATCATTGATTCCAATGAAAACGGAAGTAAGAATTTTCACACATTTACAAGAATCTTCCTGCCCTGTATGTACTCGGTTGTTTTCATCCTTGGGCTAGCAGGAAACGCGCTGGTCTTTGTCATACTAGTTTTCTGTGAGAAACTGAAGACGCTGACAGATATATTTTTGCTGAACTTGGCTACAGCTGACTGGGTCTTCCTTTGGACACTGCCATTCTGGGCATATTCTGCTGCTCAGGAGTGGGCTTTTGGCACCGTGGCGTGTCGTATAATACGGGGCTTGTATACTCTGAACTTGTACACTTCAATGTTAACTCTAACATCTATCACCTTTGACCGGCTTATTGCTATTACTTTTGCCACCAAAGCATATATGCGTCAAACCAGACGAATGACATGGGGCAAATTAATCTGTGTCTTTATCTGGGTGATCTCACTAGCATTTGCCACACCGCAGTTTATTTTTAGTGAGGTGTTTAGTATTGATAAAGCAATATGTCAGGAAAAATACCCAAACCATCGCACAGAACTGGTTCTTGAAGTGATCCAAGTGACCCTTGGCTATTTTATTCCCATGCTAGCCATGATCATCTGCTACTCACTAATTATTAGAACCTTACTGCATGCCAGGAGTTTTCAAAAGAACAAATCTCTAAAAAAAATATTTTCTGTAGTTGCCATATTTATTCTTACTCAGTCACCCTATACTTTCTTGAGACTGATAAAGATCATAGACTGGAGCTTTAACTTGAACAGCAGCTTTGAATACGCAATCATCATAACAGAAGCTCTTGCTTATTTCCATGGCTGTCTTAACCCTGTTCTGTATTTCTTCATGGGGGTGAAATTCAGGAGGAACTTACAGAAAATTATTAAAAACTCAAGATGCGTCAAACGGCAAGTTACAGCTAAACAGTGGCAAACAACGGAAGAGGAAGGCTCTAAAACTTTTACTGCCTCAAATAATGCAGATGCAACAAGCATGTACCCACTATAAAACTGCCTAGAAAATCTGGCAGCTATTTACAGCTTCTTTTTTTTTTTTCTTTTAAATACTGAGATAGGTAGCCTGCATGAAAGAGGAAATACAATCCTATTAGTAAAGACATAGTGATTGGCTTTAGGCCAAGCTATCTTAACCATGATACTTCAGCGTTTCCTGCTTTTCCTGGTCAGAGCTGATCTTAAGACAAAGCTGGTAAATGAGTTAACTATGCAGAAGATCTTCAAAAGGTCTAAGAAACAATGAGATAAAACTCCGTTCTTCATGACATAAAGTTAACTTGAACTTCATGACTCCAAAGGGGCTGCAGACATTCACCAAACCTCTGGCCTGCTGGTTTTCCATGAAAGGTGTTTGTTAACAAAAGCATTTATGAGTTTTGTTTCAAAGAAATTACAGACTTTAGTTCAGCTCATTCATTTCATGATAATTCCTGGATTAAAAACATACGCATTTCAATCTTCATGCTGAGTTTCATGTGTGGTTGGGATTTTTGTGGGGTTTTTGTATTTTTCTATTTGGGAGAAGGTCTCCACACACACTCCTTTAGCATTCATCTAAAATTTCTGTAATAAAGCAGCATTTTCATCTGCCATCCATCTAATGTCAGGTTCATGGTCTGAATCTCCCATACACATCTTTGTATCTTACTTCTGACAACAGAGCTCATGTTGCCAGATGACTAGACCCCCTGTCAACACAAAGGATATCATACCGCATGTGGGCTCTAACACTGAGCAGTGTTTCCTTAGATGCAAACTCTCACACCCTACTTCCCACACATTTGTTGCACCATGACATCTTTCCAGTCTGTTTTTTCTGGCATCCCCTTGGCACCCKGGTTCCCTTGCCATGAAACTGTGGATTCCTTAGTTGTTCTCCTCCCTTGTTCCTGCAGTCCCTCCTTTCCATCTCTGGCCTTTTCACTTCCCAGTGGGAGGCAAAAAGGTGCGCAGGGGGCAGTGCAGACCGGGGCAGAAAGTATGCAAAAGCCCTTGCAGAGAGTAGCAGAACAGGGGTGGAGACAGGAATAAGGAAAAGAAAGAAGGGATGTTGGAGAGGAGCAGTGGGAGGGCTTTATGCAGCTGTGGGCTGCCTATGACGAAGGCAGGGTTGGGTCTGGCCCAAAGGCTGAAAGTCCTTTGCATTACAGCTTTGAAATACCAGTTTTAACCTGTTTCAAACCATTCTTGCAATAACCACGCTCACTTTGGATATTCCTTTTCTCCCYATTAACACTCAGTCCCTCCTACCAGATCACTGCAGCTCAGCGGTACSTGACCCTTATCGGCACTATTGTGTCCATGTCACCTTTTTCCCCTTAGAAAATAGCTGCTTAGGCAATCCTTTCCTTACTACACAATCTCTCGTTTCTCCCATAGTGAAACGGTGCAATATCCTCAAAAACAATACTAGGAAGGAACGTGCTGTGCTTTCACGTCTGTGCGGCAAGTAAATCTGCTATCCCAACACACAGCCGCAAGGCAGGCTTTGCCAGCAGAGGGTGGCAAGAGGCGTTCCTGTCCCCACTCCTCTCCCTGGCTGGTTCTGCGCAGAGCAGTGAATGCTTCAGACCACACACAGACCTTCAGACCTTTTGGCTACGCTGGCACCCTGCCTGGCCATGTGAGTTGTAATTAGGTCAGGAAAGAGTGTTATGAGTCATTAAGAAAAAAAGAATCCAAACCAAAGCAACCACCATGCAGACAGGCTGAGATGTCCTTTCTACCCAAAGCAGTACCAAGGTGTGAATAAACTCTTTGTTTCTATACCAGGGTAGTGGCAATTTTTTTTTTTTCCCACACTTCTGCTGTCTATGGTCTTGATTCTGCTGCTGCAACATTTATTGCAGGCAAGTAATTTCTACAATATGTCAAAACGGAAACACAGTGCACTGGTTTACCCTGGGGACTTTGACCCAGTGCTATACAATATCCTGACCTTTGTTTTAGAATACAATCTGCAAATGTGAATGCTTTAGAAATAAAAGAGTTTAAAAATACAACACTTCAAAAGAGAACTCATGAGCCTTGAAGTAGCACGATGTACCGCAATTGCACSACTTATCTCATCTTCTCACATTAAGATTTCAATCAGATTGCTCCAAACTCACTAACAGACCTGAAAGCATGAAGCCACTGCTGCTTAATCCTAACCTTTAGGAAAAAGCTGCTTCAAGGTCAGCCAGAGTTATGCTGCTACACCATCTATCTTACCTTGCCACATACCTGTGCAGCTCATGACCAAGATGAGTTTTATTTGGTTCTCAACTGACTTGTACCAATAAAGGCAGTCTCTCAAAATTTGCTGTTATGAAGTAATGCCACTGTAATCAATTCACGTCACTTCAAGGAAAGAACTACAGGGGCAGGGTTAAGTGAAGAGAACAAGTGAAAAGTAGAGTAACGGTACAGTAGACACCAAAAGGGGGATAAAGAGAAAAGAAAATGTCCTTTAAGATAATGCACTGCTTTGAGCACCAGCTCGCATTTCCAGTCCAGCAAGGACTCACACCCAGAGTAAGGTAAGGTCAGTGTGAAAATCTCAGCCAGACACTCAGCCAGAGCAAGGCTGTAAGAAACCATGTCAACAGAGCATGGCTATCGCAGACCTTCTCTCTATGTGGACCACCCAGCCTCCCTTCTCTTCCTTGCTCGTCTCCCTCCCTTTTAGAGCTGGACCAATTAGTTCACATCTCTGGCAAAAAATGAATAGCTTGGACTATTTCCAGCAGAATCCCAATAAAAAAGTCTGGCCTGAAAACTTACTTATTTGTATGCATTCCTCAGACATGCATCTAGCAAGCACAATCTTGGATCCTTTGTGTCTTCCCCAAGCACAATATCCAAGCACATTCTACCCCATATATTCAATTTCATGCAAAGAGAACATTATTGGGATGCCAGGGGATTATTATTTACACTTCAAGACTACCTCAAGTCTCCACATAGAAATTAGGCCACATTTAGCTGGACACTTTCAAAATAAAAGATCAAAGGTCTATATGAAGTCAAGGTGGTCCACCAGTCCAGTATGGCCATGAAATCTGCAGCAGTGAAACCAGTAGCTCAGTAAGTCCCTGAACTGCAGATCCTTGGAAGGTGGGAGAAAACACACTGGGAAATTATCAGTACATCTGCTATGGGCTGCTGCCAAAGACAGGACAGAGGGTTAGSAGAACCTTTGCTCACATTCAGTATAGTGGTTCTGGCATGTTTACCCTCAAACACCCATGATACCAAATGCTGCACTATCTGCTCGTGTGCTAAGCTACACTCAGGCTTTGGGTACGCATATACTCCTCACCACAAAAACAAGTGAGAAAACTTCTGTGCTGTCATGATCAATACTGCACTCTGCTTTTTTTCTTCAACACATACCACAGGTGCCACACCATCACCTGACTCATGTATCAGTTTCTGCATCCCTCCCATAACACAAACCCACACAATSAACACAAGATGCTCAAGTCATCCACAGCGTAAGAAGGCCATTCTCTCGCATTCTCCTCCAGTGTTCAGGCTAGTGAGACCTTTCAAACATTGTGTCACAGGAAAGGGCAGATGTGGTCTGCGTTCTCTGCAGAGTATGCCTCAAGCTCCAAGTATGACCACAGTAGGACTCTCCCCCCAGCTCGTAACACTAATGAACCAAGAGCAACAGAGGATAAAACACTATTTCCTGGCTTTCCTCTCTATAATCTGTGAACAAGGGGAGATGGACAGCATTTAAAAGTTTACATGGTGCAAGTAGGAATTTGCATGGGCGCCCTTCAAGAATTGTATTCCACCATTAGTGGCAATCCTTCCTTCCAGCCTGAATACTTTGTGGGACAAGAGGAATCCAAACCCAATCCCAAACTGAAAAAAATGGTGACACACGCTTACTTCTTTTCTCCTGGTTGTATTCTCCAGAGTTAACTCACCTGTGATATCCTCTCTGCAGATAGCATGAATTCAAAGTAGTAGTACATTACACCTTTTTCCTTTTTAAAACAAACAAACAAAAATCCCCCACTGCAAATTGTCCCTTTGCAAAACAAAGGCAATACTTACTTCGCAAGAGCATTGTGAAGCTCCGTTCGTTCATGTATGCCCAACGCATGATAAACATGAATATACTGTCAGTGTCAACAGTGTATAAAATAGGCAGAATACATAGAACTTATTTACCAAGAAACAAAATTGTAAAATTTTGAAAAGTTTTTTTTCCAAATAAACAAGTCTGTACAGTCTGCCTTCTACCCAAATTGCAAGTCACTGTGGTTTATGCCAGAAACGGGTCTGCTGAGGGCAAAAGAGTCTAGGTCTGCTTTCTCAGCAGCAGAGAAAGCCACTGGTTACTCTGTGGCTATTTTCAGTTTAGCATTTAGATTTATCATGCTTCTTTTTCTTGTCAGAAGCAAAACAAGTGCATAATTTAGGTGAAATAGCTCTTTTTTTTTCTTTTCAAATACATAAAAGTTTTTGAAAGATGATATATTTTACTGAACAGAGTTCTTGGAAAATACTTGAAATTATTTGAACAATATTTGTAAAACAATATTTTGTATAAACATGGATATACATTAAACTATAATACTACAACATAGTTTGCAAACCAAGTACTCGGATATTCAGGTGGCCTTAGAACCTCTTCATTGCTAATTTATGTAGAAATAGATGTAAAAAAATGACTGAAACCTGCATTCACTCTAATTTCTTAAGAAAAAAAGAAAAACTTGAGCCAGATTTAGCTACGCAATTCCTGTTCTTTTTTTCTGTAAGCTGTTATAGTAAGGAATCCTACAGACACAGACCAGTTATTTCACATTCAGTTCAATGAAGCCTGTCATAAAAAGAACAAATCTTTCCTTATCTTTTCCCCACACCCTTATTGTCTTGATATTAAGTAATGGTGAGTCTGACAGAGAGTATCGCTTAGGTCCTATTATAAGTGTGAATGACCAGTGACCCTGTGTGGCCTGCAAGCTGATTTTAATGGTGACAGCTGGCCTGGTGACAGCACAGAACTGGGACTACTCCTCTGCGCTGTGGTGCAGCACGTGGAGGGAGAGGATGGAGCTGTTTGGATTTACTAGATTTGATGCTGACTGTGCAAATAGGCCAAAATGATTTTCTGTTGGTCTACTGAACATGTGGCTGGGAACAGAAGTGTCTTCTCTTTATGCAGAGGTTGGCTATCCCCACTGAATGGAAAAAAAACCCCAACACTCCAAACAAAACCCAAAAGAGTCCTCTCTCCATGAAGCAGTGTTTACTCACAGATCTGTCACACTTTGATCCAGAGACTCTCCCTCCATCTGACTTTCACTGTGGAGAGAGTCTGATTCCTGTACTTGGCACAGCTCCTCATCAGTGATTATATCAAATGCTGCATCATCTGGTGGTTTAGAGGCTTCACTTGCAACTGTGCCATAAAAGGAATGGAAAGAAACATTAACAATATTAGGTGGTTGTTTGAAAAACAAACAAGCAAAACCCTTAAGGGGAAAGACTGGGCCATTCCTCTACCTTTACAKAAGCATTAGGTAACTACTAGAACCAACTGAATATCTCAGGCTGACTGACACTCATTTAATACACATGCAAATTTCTGTCAATACCAATCAAATTCRAAGATGGGACCAATCCCACCCTGAAAACACTCCATGAACATGCAGGTCCTTGGAGCAGGAGGTGACGATGTGGTTTCTTGGAGAATGTCTAAGAATGCTACTTATTTCTCTGCAGCGTGCAAACAATACACTAACCAAAAGTCCTCTCAGATGGTGACACAGGTGATTCCAGTGATGCTGGTGATCCTTCCTGGTTGGCACTGGATCCAGAGTCATCTGTACTGTCCACAATGACTCTAGGCTTATTAAAGCAAGCTCTGCAGCAACGCTCCTTTTTTCCACCAGGCTTTGTCACCATGTAGTTGTTGCAGCAGTAGTAGCAGAAAATGCGACCACACATTCTAGAAATGATTCGAAACCAAAGATGTTAGAATAGTACCACATACAGGTGGAATATATCTATGTGACAGGGTCTGGGGCTTTGTCATAATGGTCTTGTTCTCTGCAAAAGCCTGAACACTACATCCATGGCAGAACGCATAACACAGACTGCGCTGCTTTCTGAAGTGAAACAAGTTTTCTTGACAAACAGGATGCAGAAATGCACATTCATACTTTGCTGCCTTAATAAATAGGGAAAACATAAAAACCATAAAAATACCAAAAAAAGTAAATATACGTTTAAACATAAACACACAAAAACAATTAAATACCCACAAATATGCAATACAAACAAATAATACATATATTAAATACATATGAAGCAAATGTACTTAATAATATTTCACAGGCCAAATCTCACACTCAGTTAGAGCAAAACTCTATTTAATTGTAAGGATTGTAAGAACATGTCTGTATGTCTCTACTTGGTAATCACACATCTCCCCTTCAGACAGGGAAGAAGAAACAATACTGGACACCTACATGCACATTCATCCCTCCTGCCCTCTCCGCTCTGCAGTCTCTCAGTATTAAACCTGTCAACTACTTTTTAATGGACATAGAATCATAGAATAGAATCACAGAATCATTAAGGTTGGAAAAGAACTCTAAGATCATCAAGTCCAACTGTCAACCCAGCACCCATGCCCACTAAACCATGTCCTGAAGCGCCACATCCACATGTTTTTTGAACACCTCCAGTGATGGTGACTCCACCACTTCCCTGGGCAGCCTGTTCCAATGCTTGACAACCCTTTTGGTGAAGAAATTTTTCCTAATATCCAATCTAAACCTCCCCTGGCGCAACTTGAGGCCATTTCCTCTCGTCCTGCCACTAGTTACTTGGGAGAAGAGACCGACACCCGCCCCTCTACAGCCTCCTTTCAGGTAGTTGTAGAGAGCRATAAGGTCTCCCCTCAGCCTCCTCTTCTCCAGGCTAAACAACCCCAGCTCCCTCAGCCGCTCCTCATAAGACCTGTGCTCCAGACCCTTCACCAGCCTCGTCGCCCTTCTCTGGACATGCTCCAGCACCTCAATGCCCTTCTTGTAGTGAGGGGCCCAAAACTGAACACAGTATTCGAGGTGCGGCCTCACCAGTGCCGAGTACAGGGGCACGATCACCTCCCTACTCCTACTGGCCACACTATTCCTGATACAGGCCAGGATGCCGTTGGCCTTCTTGGCCACCTGGGCACACTGCTGGCTCATGTTCAGCCGGCTGTCGACCAGCATCCCCAGGTCCTTTTCTGCCGGGCAGCTTTCCAGCCACTCTTCCCCAAGCCTRTAGCGTTGCCTGGGCTTGTTGTGACCCAAGTGCAGGACCCGGCACTTGGTCTTGTTGAACCTCATACAATTGGCCTCGGCCCATCGATCCAGCCTGTCCAGATCCCTCTGCAGAGCCTTCCTACCCTCAGGCAGATCAACACTCCCACCCAGCTTGGTGTMGTCTGCGAACTTACTGAGGGTGCACTCGATCCCCTCGTCCAGATCATTGATAAAGATGTTAAACAAGACRGGCCCCAAAACTGAGCCCTGGGGAACACCACTCGTGACTGGCCGCCAACCGGATTGTTAAGACATGTTAAGATTTTCATGAAGAAAAGCACCCAGCAGGGATGACTGTTACTCATGAAGTCTTAGTGGTTTTGTTTTTCATAATCATTTAAATCATTAGCAGGTACTGGTGCAAACATGAGCAGGTTTCACAGATTTTAGTAGAAATGAGTAATTTGAAAGTTGTTACCGGAAATGACTTCACTATTCATTAATCCCCATCGAATGTTCCCTACATTAATATGCAATTGAAAGTCCCAGTACTTTCCTTGTATGTAAGTACTTACATACCTTACATGATGAATCAGGTCGTGAGGATAAAGAACAGTAAAGAGCCAAAACAAAATATCACTAAGACCCTGAAATGTATCCACTTAAATATATTTGAATAAATCTAGATCGGGTAACTAATAACTCCAAGCAAGCTAACTGTATAGGAAATAATTTAATATTAAATTTTTTTTAAAAGATCACTTTGCAATCAGTAATTATCTCTGAACATATCTAGTGTAAGTAACCAAATTTATAATTGCACAGCATGTTGGATTTGTTCTGGAATACTTCTATCACAACAGCAAAAACATCTTAGTGAATATTATTTACAGCATGCACAGAGCAGTGCATAATAAATTAAAATTTAAAACACAGTTATTCAAAGAAACACACTATGTAGGGTGTGATTATCTTTGTTTCCAGAAATGAGAAACTGACAGACTCCCCAAGTCAGAGTTGCATCCAGATCTTTGTCATAATACATGTCAAGGGACCTTTCCATTAATGTCTTTTATCCCCTTGTGAGCTCATGTGTTCTTTCAGTCTCTACAATGTCCTGTATCAATGATTTTGACCAATGAACTGTGAACATTAAGAAGTATTTCATCCATGTAAACGATCATACTGAATTTTGCTTTTGAACAGCGTAATAGAGTTCAACAAACTGACCTGCAGTGGTGTCGGCGCACCATCCACGAGAACTCTCTCTGGCAGTCCAGACAATGATTAACCTCTGTGTCCCCCTGCCACCTTTGCTCTGCACTAAGCTTTTGCTGGAACTCCAGAGCATCTGATTTTTGCCACAAAGCATCCTTATCTCTGCAGAGACACAGTTAAAAGAAAGAAAAACACATAGAAATTATGAGTGCTGGTTTACTGTTAACCAACCTCAATTTGAATGCTGGTGAAAGCTTCACAGTAAAAACCGCTTTGCTGTAACTTCTGAGGAGCTTTCAGGAATAAAGCCAGATCAAGAAAACTACCAAAGCTCTTGGGAAGGGGGGGAGAAAAATACATGCCATGTAGAGAACTACTTATTTTTGCAAAACAGAGAGCAAATTAAGGAAGAGATAATATTGGATGTTGTATTTTTGACTGCATTATGGAAATGCAAAATTTCAACTGATGATGAGCTTGGCCATTACCTGTATCTTCAATTCAGCAATAAAARACTGAACCACCTAGGCGGTATCCACTAACATCCTAAGGTAGGATTTTAATTTCTGCTTGCTGTTTATTTTGATGCCAACCTGATAAGTTCTATCAAACGTTCTTCAAGGAACTGTTTTGTTCTCGTCAGGTCATCCAGTTCAGCAAATAACTTCTGGTCACTGCTATCTTTGTCCGCTGCCACCTTGCTGAGCTTCTCACTGTAATACAGGGCCTTCTCTTTTGCTTCATCAGCTTCTTTTTGGATCCTGATCAAATACAAAGGCAATTAAGAATCGTTTTTAGCTCATGTGCATTCAAGTCTTCCCTATGGAAGAAAGGGGTCCTCCACCCTCACAAACATGCAGTTTCAGTGAAATTGTTCTCAGTGTGCATATTTTTTATAGCTAGCCAGAATCTCTCCAGTTTTCTGCATCACTGAAAATGCACACAGATCCATTACCTGGTGAATACAGTCAGCAATCAGCAATTTCTTGGATGCCCTGCTTATGGCAAAGCTTATGATGGCTACCACACTGGGAATAAAATTAGTGTCCTTGGAAGCTAAGATCAGCAGCAGCTGCAAACTGAGCTAAATGGGGAAAGACCTACAGCCACAGGTTGCCCAGCATTTGCAGGTTGCACACAAAAGGGCCATTTAACACATACTCCTCCATAGCCTTCATGTTCACAAAAGGGAAGCAAACCAGTTTCTCACTATATTCTTCTAACACATGTGCAATTCAAAAACTAAAGGTTCATAGAATCATAGAATCATAAAATGGTTTGGGTTGGAAGGGACCTTAAAGATCATCTAGCTCCAAGCCCTCTGCCATGAGCAGTGTTAAGACACTTCCAGGTTAAGACCCCTCAGTTCACTGCACAGTCAGTGGAAAGAAGTGTCCCCAGGAAGCTTCCAAGAATGTAAGTCTTGGCTTGACGATAKGGTAATTTCAGTACTGTGAGTCCTAGCAATGGATCAAAAACGCTACAGCAACACAACACCAAGGGCTGAGCTAGTCTGAACTCACTCAGCCAATTCAGCTGAATTCAAATATTTTGATGCGTTAGACTTTGTACTGACAACCTTCAGCATAGATCAAGAATCATCAGTCTTCCCACAAAGACAGATGATATCAGCACAAAAATGTAAAAATACATAGGCTTTGGTTAACCCATTAGACTCTGTGTGAGCCCACGCCTCATGAAGATCTATTTCAGACTGCCAGATAATCCACACCACAGAGGCCCACATTACAGACCTTGGAAACATAGCTYGCGTTAGATACTTAAAACTGATAAGAAACCTGACAAAGATATGCAGGATGTGGTCCCATTCAAATAATTCTTACTGATTCCCTGAACTTCACGGACAGGAGAGAAAAACCAAACTGTCAAAAAGTGCAAATTTTCCATTCTTTATGAAAAAAAAAAGAGCCAATATTGGTGTTTTAATTTTGTTACTAACCTATAAGGTAAAAGGAGGTTGTAAAATGTCTTGCAGTTTCATAAAGGAAGACATACAATGAATTTACGTCATCAGCTAAATTAACAATACCATAAAACCTAAACCTTGTATTCATGTGTGCTGTGTAATTTACACATTTCTCATCTGAAGTGTCAACCTGATATTCCCCATCAGTGCCCATGCACTATTTGCCCTATATAAGCCCCGTGGCATATGCTACTTCATAAACCACAGCAATTTTCAGTATGTTTTGGTCAGCTTTCTTGGCTTACAATTAACAGCTTGCGTAAAGAACCCAAACTCCCACCTTTCCAAGAGTTCTCTCAGAGACGTCACCTCCTCTTCCTTCTGCAGCCGAGCAGATTCTGATTCAGACAGCTGTTCTCTTGCTTCATCCAGCGTTCTAGACAAACTCGTGTTTGCAGCCTAGTGAAATAAATTACTGTATTTCCTCACATATAAAACCAACACTTTACCAAGCATTGGACAATTACCAAGACACCTAAACAATACTTCAAAAGAATCAGATAAAGCCAAACCACAATTAAGATATTATTGTATAAGAAGACACTAATTAGTTGTGTACTAGTGATTACTTCTGTCACACTGAATAAGGGATAGACTCTAAAGTRAGACAGTATTAAGCCTGTAATTCTTATTAGTCCATGTCAGTTGAGCTTTTGCCTCCTTATCAAGGAAAATGTCTCAAAGACAATGGCAAAAGAACACACTCTAAAAGTTTTTTTAACACCTAAAAGTTCCAAAGGAAAAAAAGATTAAAAATTAGGAAAATGTTGTTTATTAAAGCTATATGGAACATGAAGGACAATGGAAACAAAAACTTCTTTCACAGCTAGCCTCTCCAGAGAAGCCTGCCAAACCTGGAGTCCTCAGGGAACATACCTAACTGCATCTAAAGGTGTACGTATTTCTGCTAGCAGGCAGGGCCAGGTTCAATARCCGTAACTTTCTTCTTTCTGGATTCCTTACACCTCAGTACAACACTCCTAACTCAACTGTTTGATAAATGCGTTGCAAAAATCCTATTTTTTTTCCAGCTGGGTTATTTCTCAGCCAGATTAATTCTCTGATTCAGTGCCCCTTGCAGCCTACAAACAGTTGGATCCACACTTGTGGCTGTGTGCGGTGGGCATGCAGGGCCTAAGACAGACACCTTTTAAACCTGCACCTTCATTTAAGAAGTGTACACCTAACCGGGTCTTAGATAAACCCTGACTAGCTTTCAAAGCAGGACAAATCCTAAGTGCCGCTGTGCTTTTCGTAATATGTACTCAGCTAACTTTCAGCTGCCAAGTATTTTGTCTGCAGCACCTGTACTTATTCAAGGGCATTCTCAGACTCACTCTCAGTCATCAGAAATGCTGCTTGCCTTCTCARTTATAACACTAATGCTTGCTGACACAAACACCTCTGTCTTTTAATCAGATCGAGCACCTACTTGTAACTCCGCRATTTCTTCCTCTGCAGCATGCTGTTGTCGCTTCTGCTCCTCAAGTTGCTCTCTTACCTTCCCACACTCTTCACTGACAGCCTAGTAGAGAGATTGAGCCAGGAGTTAGCATTCCTCTAGCAGCCAYCCCTTCATCTACAAAATTCCCAGTTGTGAATCACGAGTGCTCTTACTGCCATGTATGGGATAAATGCAGTACTGCTGTCAGGTTCATGAAAGACAGCTAAAGAGACACCCAACTCATGGATTCAGGGAAACTCCCCTCTGTGGTGGCAGACCAGCTGTGTTTTACTGTTACKTGCTATGGGCTATTACTGTTCTCAACAAAAAGAAGGCCCAGCTTGCGAATCGCTTTGGCTCAAAAGAATGAGAGAGCCCAAATCATACTGAGGTTTAAGAAGCCTTTATGAAAACGAAACATAAATGAATGTATGCTATTTTCTCAAACCCGTGGGATTTCYGGATACCAGTGGCAAAAGCCTCTGGTCAACTGCCAGTCTTAGACATTATCTCAGAACGGCAGAACAAACACAATAAAATCTTCAGCCTTTAGATGTGCTTTTTCACATATACAGGGCTGACTCACGTTCTTCTAGAAACCAAACTTTGATCTTCTTGGCTGCTACCTCGAGCAGTTGAAAGCAAAAATACATGAGGGAATTAACTGCAAAAGTATCTSGTCTCGGTCTAAGTTTGCTTTCATCAAAATCAGTTTTAAGGAGAAGAAGTGTTACGGGTGTGGGGAACAGGTCTTGCGATGTTCCTACCAAAAAAGAAAAAAATCACAGCTGTGACCAAAGGGAATAGTTAYAGAAGATGCCACCTTCAGTGCCAACATAAGATATCATCACCCTCTCCATTACTGGCTGGCTTTTCCATATCACATGGCCTCTCCACTGTGCTTGGATGGCCACACTATATATCTCCAAAAAAACTCTGAAGAGCTATTTTACCTCAAATAGGCCTAGGTCATGAGTGTAGAGACATTTTCAGAATCCCAGGCTAAAGCTAGTTGTGTGTTAGTCTCAGAGCCTGAYCAACACAAACCTTATGATTTCATGCAGTAATTGCTGCAGCAGACGGTAAAGCAGGGGAAATCCTGCACAGCTCCCTCAGCTATGATAACCACATTAATTTACCTTGAATTTTGTCTGATAATTTAGAATCTCTGTGCTCATTTGAAATTTTATTGCAGACAGTTCTTCCTGGCTGGTGTCTTGGAAACTCTGTGCCTGTTTCTTTACTGTCTCCAGCTGCAATTGCAGACTTGGGACAGCTGAGGCACATATTTGAGCCTCCTCTAATTTCTCTTGCAGGCTCTTGTTCTCCTGTCTGAGATTAGAGATGTCAAGCTTCAGCTTCTCCTGTTGCTCTGCTGCCTGTTCTTCCAGTTCTTTGAGCCTTTCTGTGGCCTGTGCTAACTGCTCTTCTGCATCCACCTTTTCAGAGGTCAAGACACAAATCTGAATACCAAGTTCAGCCATATCCGTGTTGGTCCTGTGGAGGAGATCTTTGTTTTCTTCATTTTCCATTCTAGCAAATTCCAGGTACTGCTTAACCTTGGATAGCTCTTCCTTCAGGTTCAGCAAATTATTTTCCAGCTCAGCTTTTTGATGGGCTGCTGTCTCCTGCTCTTTTTTCAGCACTTCTTCTCTTTCTTTACATTGCACCAGTTCTTGCACGTGGTTTCTGTTGAGTGACTCACTTTGCTCTTTCAGCTGCTGGACAAGCRCCTTCTGCTCACCCAAGACAGTCTCTGTCATTGCCAGCTCACCTCTCATCTGCTCTCTCTCATCAGTGGTCTGCTGAAGCTTGACTCGCAGGTCGARGACTTCTGCTTGCAGCCTAGACACTTCACCTCGATTGACCTCCAGCTGCTCTTCACTCATGGTCAGTCTGGAGGCCACCTCTTTTGCCTCCTTCTCCAGGGAAGCCACCTGCTGTAGTTGGTGTTTTTCCACTGATTCCTTTTCTGATGTGAGGGATTCAATAAGCTTTGTCTGATGAAGGCATGTCTTTTCAGCACTGAGCTTTTCTGCCTCAAGAGTCTCTGCTTTCTTCTTATGTCTTTCAGCTTCTGCTCTTAGCTGCTCACACTGGCTCTCCATGCCTTGCAGTTCTACTTCCTTCTCTGTGAGCTGTGACTGGAGACACTCTTTGCTTTCCTTTAAGGTGCTTAAGCTTTTTTCCATTTGTAAACTATGCTGTTTGGCACTCTTCAGCTGTCCTTCAAGTGAGGCATAAGCCTCCTTGGTGGTCTCTTCTCTTTGCTTTAGTTCTTCATAGTCTGAGTGCAGAGCCTCTAATCTCTCCTCCAGAATTTGGCTTTGCCTCCTGGCATTCTGCAAGTCTTCCTCCAGCTGTTTGTTCTCGCCCCGGAGCTTCTTCTCTTTTTCATCAACTGACACCAGGGCATCATCTATCTCACTCTGAAGCTGTTTCTCAGAGGTTCTCAGCCTGGCTACCTCAGCTTCCAGGGAAGCCTTAAAAGCTTCCAAATTTTTCAGCTTCTCTTCCATCTTCTTCTTGGACTGCTGCAAATTTGTATTCTCCGCTTCCAGCTTCCTGCTTTCCTCATCCATTTCGCTCACTGCAGAGTTTTGCTGTTCCATCTGCTCCTCCAGCTCCTTGACTTTCTGGCTGAGATACTCTTTCTCAGACAAGAGTTTCTGGTTTTGCTCCTCAAGGCTACACACAGTCTGACTCACCTTTGTTAAGCGACCCTCCTGTAGTTCAAGTTGCTCTGCTTGTGACTGGGCTTCCTGCTTCAGTGCTCCTTCCCTCCTACCATACTCCTCCTCAAGTTTCTCTTTTCCTTTCCTTGCTTCCTCAAGATTTTTTTCCAGTGACCCCACCTGAGCCAGCAACCCCATTACCTGGGTCTGGAGCTCAGCCATCTCCTTTCCTTTCAGGGTCAGGGCCTTCTGAAGTGCATCCATTTCCTTTGCCATGGCTTCCAAATTCCCAAGCAGCTTTTCACTCTCTTCTTTGGAGTCAGCAGTAAGGCGATTGTATCTGGATTCCAGTTCCTTCTGTGCCTCTTCTTTCAGCTGCAGTTCCTCCCTTGCTGCTTTCAGCTGAGATACATGTTCGTCATTGAGTCTTTGCATATCTGCCTTTTCCTTTTCTGTCTTCTGAAGCTTCTCTAACAGTGCCTGTATCTGTAGGGCAGAGTCACAGTGGGCTGTGGCTTGCTGTCCCTTTTCCTCCAAGGCAGCATCAACTTTTGCAAGGAGGTTGAGGTTCTTCTGTTCTGTGGAACTCAGCTTGGCTTTGAGCTCATCAATGCAAAGATTCTTCATAGCAACCAAAGCCCTAGAGGCCTCCAGCTCCTGATTCAACACCTGCAGTTTCGAGGCACAGTCTTCCTTGCTGGTCACCAGCTGCTCCAGCTTTGTTGAATATTCCTTCTGCTGCTCCACTGCATTCAGCTCCAGTGACTGCAGGCACTTCTGCAGGTCATGAACAGTGCTCTGAGTGGAGTGCGAGACCTCACACTGCTTCTGTAACTCTGTGATCATCTTTGCCAGCCGGGAGTTCTCCTCRCTGTAGTTATTGCTCTTCTCCTTTTCTACCTGTACTTGTTCTTTCTGAAGGCTGACAGCTGCCTGGAGCTCCTGGTTTTCCATTTCTAGCTGGTGAATACGATCTTGAAGTTCCCTMTGCCTCAGCTCAGCTTGGTCAAGTTCTACACGCATCTCTTCAAAGCCCTCAAGGTGTTCAACATTTAGTGAGCTATTTGCATCAGGGCTGGAGGGAAACTCTTGAGCCTAAATGAACAGAAGGGGAAAACCAGAAAGTTTAAAGAAGTATTAAACATGCATTTAAATGGTGTGCTCAACTGAGAACAAGTTCAGGTTCTTAATGAGCAGTGACATATGTTGCGTTCACAGCACTACTCTGATATCAACTTATAGGAAATAGGGCTTGTTTTCACAAAAGATAAATGAAGACATACCTATCTGCAGGAAGCCTTCTGAATATATTTTTCTTTCCTCTATAAGATTTGCATGTTCATTTGAATCAGCTACTGGACAATTCCCTTTTAATTAAGAACTCTTTTTGTAGTTTACCAYTGTAAGAGTCATAATCACCATAAAACTACTACACTCTCCGGAACTATGCCATTAATTAAAGACCTACCACGCCACATAAGCATTTATTTATAATTTGCTTACCTGCAAATAATTGCTCACTAAACTGCTCATGCTGGAGCTGCGACTTGGAGGCTTCCATAAATATGCTGAAGATCCAAGCGAGGACAGTGTCCTCCTGTTGATCACACAGAGAAACAACATATAAGAGAAGTCTAAGCACATACATACATGTCTTTCTACTCTTAAATGTAAGATTTATCTAGTTGTAACTACCACATACAAAAAGACATAACTGCACCTGGTGTCTGGGCCAACAACCACTGAAGTTGATGGAAAACAAAACAGGGATATCAAAGGCACCTATAAAGATTATGGGTTTGGTAGCCGTGACTTCCCACATCCACAAGAACCAGTGCAGCTTTCCTCAAGAAATTGTATTGCTGTGTGGTGGTGGCTCAACCAGATGGTGGCAGCACGCAGCCTTAGAAAACTCCCACTGACACAAATGGATCTGGATCAGACCTAGTAGTTTTTGTTATTCCCCTCTTTGAGGTGGGATCAGGCTGTGGTGACCGCATATTGTCACCTCTAYCATTGCTGCAAGTGAAGCTCACTGCTTGGCTGTTCAGTCACTACATGTCTCAGCTCCTAAAACAGATGGACCTAAGAACATTTCTTCTTGTGCCTCTGAAGCTGAGAATAGCTTGGGATTTGGGCCTAAACTGCAGTTACTGGAAGTACTCCATTACAGAGCATCAACTCCGCTCTCTGGTACACAGTTTATTGAAGGAAAAAAAGGCCAATTTGGTCATAGACTAATTACATGGAGAAAGTGTATGCCTGCTCTAACACAAGTATTCCTACCTCCAAATGCAGAAGCTTTTACAGATTCTGTAGCAGGCAGGTATTTTATGGCCCTGTTAACACAAAATGACAAAGTGTTTCTATCTTACCTGGCAAATGCTGGCCAAGCAGCATCTAAATCATAGCCTCTTGATGCCAAGTCAAACTGAACATCAGTGAGCTCATAGAGTTGACCCACAATGTCAGAACTCATTTTGGAATTCAGAAATGGACTTCTTGCATAGTACCAGTCACTTGAAAACAAAAAAAATTAAGTAATACTCATTCATAAGTAAAAAAGAAGCAGCAGTTTCACTTGCAAAAAACCCCACAACGTCATTATTCACTCCACCCCAGAAAAACTATGATAGGCTATTCTAAATGCAAACTGAAAACAACCGGACCCACCAACCAACATCCCATCCCTTTGATGTGAATGAAATCAAACAGCTTCAATGAATTCCACAGAAATATCTTTAAAGGAGCCCCTGCACAAAATATTTTTTGCTCTAGTGCTTGGGCAAAACACTGGCAAGACAAAATATTTGCTATACACTGGATAATCACACAGTAAATACCTAAAGCACACACTTCATACATCAAAAATGAGGGACAGAAGGCAGCAGCCAGAGTTAAATACACTGTCCAAACAGTTGGCTTTTTCTAAAAGCCCTACCAGTGCCCCTCCAACCAACTACAAACTATATCTTCAGTGTTCCTTGGCCAGGGGCAAGCTGTTCCTCCGTGCGACAATCGAGAGATATACACAAATGCTTTCTGGGGCTTTGCGCCACACATCCAAATTAATCCTCCCTTATGATGTACAGCACAGAAAATCAAACCCAGGATCTTCAATGCTTATAAAAATGCCACCTTTGAAACCGACATATAGAAGCATCAGCACCACCCACTCCACACACATTTAGCTGTAACAGCTTTCAACCTTTACCAGCCTAAGACAGGTATGAACCAGTGACCCAGGCCAAAAGGTCTATTACCCTTCCCATCTTATTACCAGCTGTCTAAGCCAACCATTTGGAAGGGTTTCAATTTTTTTYAATAGCTACTAGGTGATGTTGCTTGATCACACTGAGCAAACACCCATTAGCTAACAAGGTACTTTGCTATTCACCTGGTCACCTTGGTGTTCATAAAACATTGCTGCAAGGTGTCTGCTAGCCTTTGGTGAACCAGGGAGTAACGAAGAAACGCTCTTCCTTTTCCAAGAGATGTTCGTAGCTGGAAGGGAGAAACCACAAGAAAAGAAAATTCTAAATATCATTTGTACTCATGTAGAGACATGGCCAGAACAGTCTACATACCGACACAAAAAACCCCCACAATAAGCCACTAGTTGTAAAGGAAGCAGTTAAGAACTGCCACTGAGAGACACCTTCTCCCAACACTGTCATTGGGTGGAATCTTTTTTGAATGACAAATTTGTATCTACAACTGGCTGTTGTCCACTTTATAATAATATAAAAGGCATCACAAGACCAATGAATCATTTAATATACTGAGTACCTGAGCACAGACCATGCTAAGGGCAATTCCCAATATAAGGCAAAATCTCAATGTGCCCAGCAAAGCCAGAAGTGACTGCTTAGGTTACTTAAGATGTGTCTGGCCACAGTTGGAGGAGCTTTAGGGCAGAYCTAGTCATAGAACAAAGATGTACACATATACAAATATACGTCCCCACGGACACAGTAACTCCAGACGATGCAAAAAGCCTTTCTTAATACTTAGCCGTTAAGTTGATAAAAATCTAATTCTTACTCCAGAACAAGAGCAGCTGCATGACTGAAATTAATGGATCTTTTTATGAAGACAGCTGTTAAATCAACATAAGGGGGATCACAAATCTCAGCACTAAATTTTGTTATAGCTACTGACTTGGGGAATTGATGTTTTGTTTTGTCTTTTACATCTGAGCTATTTGTTGTCCTGCAAAATAATGAAACACTAAACAGTAGTGTTTCACTTCTCCTTTCCATCAAAATCAGTAATCAATTTAGGAATGGAAAATGAAAGTGATGAACATAATTTCTCGCCAGTCAGCCATGCTCCTAACCAAACTGCTCATCCAGCTAACAAACCAATTATATTAATGATTTAAAAATGGAAGCCAAGGAAAATAGTAGAGGGGCTGAGACTCAAGTTAGTAGGTTACTGTAAATTTTGCTTGAAAAGTTAGTGTGAAAGAAGGCTCAAAGGCCACACAAGCTTTCTCTCCTTCTGATCAGTATTCCACTGGTGAAGTGGTGAAGTGAGAGCAATACCTTAACTCTCAGTTTCCTTGATTTTGCTGTTCCTGGGCTTCTGCACTCARGTAAGACACAGTTCTTCGTTTATCTCAGCAATCCACTATATACAAAAATGTTCCTTATAAATGGAATGATGAAATGTGGAGCAAAGGAAGCAACATCTTTTACTGCTTTTTGTTTTGAATTCTATAGGACACAAAGTGTGAAATAATATGGTCCCCAAAGGCTAAGTACCCCAGAAACAGCAGATTTAATTTGCAAAATGGTTTTCACCCTCATTTACCCTGTAGATGTCTGAATATTTCTTCAGGGAGATGCCATCCCTTCCCTGTGCACAGAAGCTTACAAGTGTTCTTCCTAACTAGGCATATTTAGTGAATATCTTAAGAAGAGTCAAAAAAATCCACTGGAAGCCTGAACTAATCCTATCCTTACTCCCATTGGTTTATCAATTTAAACCGCAGTGCGTTTTTTAAGCATGGAGATACTAGAACAGATGTACGTGACGAGAAGTAGAGGAAAATATTTACATACATGCAGCTACAAGTAGCCAAAGACTATTTGGCTAGGAAGCAAAACCATGCCACCTTCTGCTAGAGGCCTGCCAGAATTCAGGGAGGCAGGCAGTGTCTGGTATTGTCAGTGTTTCCATGTTGACAGCAAACACTGTAGCTAACATGCAATGTACGGCTGTAGCACTGTAGCATGTGCAGTGTGTTGCTGCAAAGACTTGGAAAGATGTGTATTCAGTGTAATCAYCTTTTGAAAGGGAAACGACCAGAACTCACTGCTCACCTAATGCCATCAAGGACAAGGCTCTCTGTTTAATTAACAGCTGGGCAGTTCCCAGGGTTCCTATTTGCTTCTTTTCTCCACCTCTCTAGCATATCATGTGCCCTAATATTTAAGAATGTTTGACCATTCTTAAAAAGTAACTGCCATTACTCTTTCCTCCTTGTTCACTTCCATCTTTGAAAGTCAACAAGTACTGTTCAGTGAGCAAATAAATGACATTTGGAAACCTTTGTGTTCTACCCAGCCAGGTTCAGAAATTGGCTGCTGATTTCCGCCTGTAATGAAGGGGAATAACCAACACATTTTTCTGGCATCTGTCATTTAATTTCTGGACCTGAGTCTGCCAGCTCAGTTATCTGAAATGGTTGACTGATTTTTTTTAGAATTCATATTCCTAAACCACAWGCTAACAAAGTTAAAGGAAGTCTTCCACAAGCTAACTTCTATGGCTGCACAAAAATTGAAATAGAAAATGTCCCTCTTCCAAACAATAATTTCTGATATCATGCTAACCATTAAACACCTAGAAGTACTGAAGAAGGAGGAAGAAGCAGAGCAGCCTCTACATGAGGTAATATGCAGGTGATACCACAGGCAACAGACTGCTGAAGGCTACAGCACAGTCACCTTTGCAGAGAAATCAGACTGGCTACTGCTGCTGAGAATTAGGGGCCAGTAGCTACAGTCAGAGGATCTTTCCAGCAGCAGCAGCCACTGTCCTTCTCCAGCCTTTCTGGAAGTAGTGGGAAAGCCAAACCCAATTTCTATGGCTCTCCCCTGTTTCCCTTCCCAGTGGCAAAACAAACCATTCCTTGGCTTGTTTGCCTTGGAACAGCAAAATTCAGTATTTCCTAAGTTGCTCAGAGAAGAAAGTGAGGTAGGGAACACAGAGCCTGCCTCTCTAGAGTATCATGGCTCTCTTTCAGATGGCTCAAGACAACAGAGCTGCTGTGGAGGAACTGCTAAGAGAATAAGGAAATCTGCTGTAAATACAAGTTAGCACTGCTCACGGATAACAAAACTGAGCATCAGGACAGTGCTGGCTGGCACCACCACACCACTGCCTCTTTTACCCAAAAGGGAAGTTCTTCTTCAAATCGTTCTAAAGACTCAGACAGGATCAGCACAGAAAGCTTCTCACAGCACTTACTTCACCCACTCACTGAGCTGAAGAAATAACATGGCTGTTACAAGATTAAGCTTTTATTACCATATCTAATAAAAATGAAGCTTTTTGTTCCGTTGTCATGACAGCTTGCCCAAGGGAATAATGACAACCATCCCGAGCCATTACATCATGCTATTTGACATGAAGGAACAAAGTTGAGACAGAAGACGAAACGCTGCTCAGTCAGTCCTCCTCAATTCTACTGACCAGTTGAAAAAGTCTTAAGAAATGTCAAACATGGTGAATCTTTCCTCTTACTCTTAGAGCAAGTTCTGCCTTAAGCTGTTCTAAAGATGGCAGGCCCTACCCTTGATTTAATTTTTCATTCCTTTTTAGAGAAAATGGCACTAAGTTTATGAAAAGGCAGGGCACAACCAGAGACAAAAAGGACCATTCACTTGTGTAAGTGGTCTTCAAAATAAGTAAGGGTCAGGCTATCTAATCCTACATAATTTAGTGACCTCCTAAAAAGAGTTACCTTGCATTTCTATACTTTACATGAGGATTAGAAATAAAAATTCCCAACTTTTTTTGCCGTATGTTAAAAGCAGTGTATTTTCTTTTGTTTCTACTGCTCTCTGAAAAGACATACCAAACATAAACCACGTATTATGATGCTTAACTGATATACTTACTTCCGTAATAGACTTGACAAAGCGGATTCCATCATTAGCTCCTTTGACTTTTGCCAGACAGTCACAGAAATAATCCCAGTAGTCTTTTCTGTTTCCCAGCAATGTGTTTTTTTCTTTCTGATCAAACTTAAACAAGGAAAACAAAAAGCAATGAGCAAAACTTAAATACAAGTATACTTATATGTAGCTACATGGAATTCTACTCCTCTTGCAGCAACATGTGCTTTCATGACTCCTCTTAGTTTTAGGCAACGTATTCACAAAGGAAAGAGACATTGTACTGCACTGATGCAATCCAGCAGTTATAAAAGCTACTTTACAGACAGTAACAGATAATAAWGTTCTGGGTCTAGTTAAAATACAGACATATATTCAAAACTGCCAAAACAAAGACTTGCAGCAGATTCAGCAGCTGTTCAAGAGCAAGGAACTAACAACCAGTTGCTGAGAGACCTGCAGTCAAATGTAGCAATAGCACACATGTACGTACCAGAAAAACCTGCTCTAGCTAAATCACGTTCAAAGCAGCAACGCAGGGAGGGTATGGACTGCAGCTTGGACCATTCAAATCCCAAAGGATTCTTCAGCTTCTGCTGAAGCCTCTGCAACTCAATTAAAACTCCCTTGCCTAGATTAAGGCTAGATTAGCATGTCTTTGTTGCAATCAGTGACATGATTACAGTATGTGTAGACACAAGACTATGCAAACTGAATTTCAGTTTGTCCAGCAGTGTCCCCTTTTACTTAAATTTTGAGGATAGCCAAAAAGCAGCATTCCAGATCAAAAATCAGCCTTTTGTGTTAAGCTTTCCATACAATAAAAATGAATATCCAAAGTGAAATTGCTAAAAATTCTGTAAATTACTCACACCTCTATATTTGCACTGTGAACAGCTTACTAGTATTTATTTTGCATTAAAATGTTGTCAAGATTTCATTACCAGTTTTTCCAAGATAATTTAGCAGGATATATCTTTAAAATCAAGCTCAAATTGTTCAGATCAATAGAAAAATGCCTTACACTCTTCAGTCAAACTGCCAGCACTGCTTTTTGATTACATTTATTTACTTTCATTCCAAATAAGTATAAAAAGCAGCACACATTTCAGTCCACTTACTGAAAAAAAAAAAAGAGAGACACTCAACTGGATATTTATGATTATTTGMGTTAAACCCCACATACTGAAGGGGCAATAAGAGAAAACAAGGCCTAGCTTTGATGGTGGATTACAAATGACACACATTTTTTACCTGTAGAAGGTACTCAAGCTTGTAGGAGAATTTTTGCAAGTTGACACTGTCATCTGTGATCGGTTCCCCTCCTTCTTTAAATTCTTTAYTTAATTCAGTCACAGCATCTTTAAAACAAGACACCAAAATGGTTAACTAATGCAAGAGATATACAGCACTGAATCCAGAAACAACTAAATAAATGGGTTTTCTGCATTGTGCATGTGTGTTCAGTTTCTTTCAGTCCAACTGYCTTAACAACAGTGCAAAAAGCTTGTTGATACGCTTGCAATTTAACACCACCTACAAAAAAACTAGAGCGCAAGTTATGTATACCGACTACCTCTTCTCAAAAAAAGCAAAACCTCCTTCTGACACTTAGCAGAAACTGGTAACCGACAATTGCTAACTGGTTCTTCAGTAAAGGGAAGAGAAATAACCTTTTGCTGTCTCATGTGCACATTAAGGCACTGCCACAGGACAAACAGAATTCTGATTAGAAMGGACAAAGCATGTAATCTGCTAAAGGGGATCAGTAACACGAGAACAGTCGTTCAGTCAGCACATTTATCTTCTCCATGCTTTATTCAGGAAGGTTCAGCTTGTGCTGGTTACAAAACACAAATGGGAAAAATAATTAACATAAAAATAAGCATACAGCAACTCCCCTTCCTAAAATCTACACCGGTAGTGGTTGAGGAAATCTCAAGTCAAAGCACACTGTGCTGTCTCCCAAAGGGTGAGACACTCTGGCCRTAAAAGGGTGTACTTCTCAGCATCAGAAATTACTGATTTTGAGCTTCCTTTCCACTTGRTTTTGTACGTCTTTCAGATGCCTGAGTGAGCCTCAGCTCCCAGTCCCACTTGATCCCCTTTGCAAATTAAAATCTCTTCTTGTTAGCAGGCACGTAGACCTCCTTTTTATGCTAYAGGAAGATCCAGACTCCCAGCCTTGGTGCATATCATACCTTATATTTAATAAAAATTAAAAGGAAAAATATCTGGATCTTGGTATAGGCAGCTGATTAGGACAGAGACAGAGCAGGAAAATGGTTATGAATCTGCTGCCAATTTTGCCTGCAACAGAGCTGTAGAAAATGAGGTTGGCTACTGCTAGTGGAGGACAAGTCAGGCGCACAGAAAGCATGTTCCACTGCAGCAAGAACAGTAGATCCAATTCTCCAGCCTTCTTCCCTTGGGTCTCCATTCCCAGTTTGGTTTGGCCTTCTGTTTTTTTCCCCTTCCTACATTAGCAGCAACTCCACACCAGCTTCCCATCAAGGGAGGGTCTAAAAATCATGTCTTTTCCTTATCTCACACGAAGTTTTGTAACAGCATAGCTCTATTCATGCCAACAAAATCCTAGCTCACACCGCACACCCTACAGACACTTATTTTTTAATTGTAAAACTTATATCTTGTCTTGTATGTTTAAATTTGCAGGATTTAAGAATTTAGGATCCTGCAGAAGGTACAGCTCATCTCTCACAAAAAAATTAGTCACATCTCTATTGAGCACATCACACACCTCGAACTATGTTGCTACAATTGCTGAACAAAAGTGTTACACAACTGAAAACACAAYTCCTACTCTGTGTTATCTAAAGCATGGAGGACACAGTCCTCCTGTAAGCATTCTGCTTACAGAATGTATCTGTCRGCATGGCACTGTACCTTGCAAGTCTCTAATAATCCGCTGCAGCTGGCTTTCGCCACTAGTTGCTGCCATCTTGAAAACCAAAGGAGCTCCCCTTCTGGGCTGTTAACTTTTTCATCCATCTAGATAAAAACAGCAGAGTTCAYATCCTTGATGACCACTGGGCTGATGAAGATTATTCCTCTCTGTGACACCTGCAATTCTGTAAAAGTAAAAAATAAAATTAAAGTCTTTATCATCTCAAATGAGCAACAGAGAGGTGCTTTGGCATTTCAGATCCTGTTTAGTAATGAATTCCCATAAGGCCAACTCTTTTCCAGGAACCTCCTTTATATTTCCTTCTAGATTTCACTTTCTATTTCAGTTATTTCTTCAGTTATATGTTTCAAAACTACTGATCAAACCTCAGAGAGCAATTTTCTCTTGCTGGAGTTACAACACAGTTAGTATTACAGCCCAGCTCAGGCTGGCATTTCATGCAATTCATCTTGTGACCCTGAGGGAGGTTCTGATGACACAGGACCTTCCCTCCCAAAACCCTCTGCCAGATCTTCCCTACAGGCTGCAGAGTAAAAAGACACAACGGCTTTTCCATTTCAGGGAGACTTTCAAGACACAGACTAGGCACGGGCCAAGGAGTCAAAAAAAATAATGCATGTTTGATTCTTTGGCATTGGAGCATATTTTTAACTCATAAGAGCTACTAAAAGATTTAGTACTGGAGACTGGTTTTAGCATGAGAAACATCTCTCATCCCCTCCTCAGAACCCACTGTTCCCAACACATGTAAGAGGACACCACTTTATTTTAAGCTCTGTTACAGCATCCCTGGCTGGATAAATATAACTTGCACCATGTCCCTTGCTTAGAACAATGACAAGTGAGTTATACCTAGCACTCATAGAAAATATTTCCTTAATTAAAACTAACAAATTAAAATTAATTAAAAGCTTCAAACACCTTACTAAAACAACCATGCGTGGGGACCCAAACTTTCAAACATAACCTGGGAACACTCGTTCAAAAAAAGCCACATAGAAACTGCATAAGGAACTTACTAAGCACCCTGTTCAAAGGCTGTTCAGAATTCTACCTGCAACGGTACAGCCAAATYTTCAAGCAAGCATAACACCCAAAGTACTGAATCTTTAGAAAATTTGCCATTACACTTCTGTGCTTTTGTTATCATTCAAGCTGAACTGCAATGAAATTAAGTTGTAATTAAAATCTTACAAACTTTTGAAATACAAATGTGATTAGGTCAAATGACTATATATCCTTTCTCTTCTTTTTCTTTCACTCCCAAAATAACTAAATCGGCATGGCTGAAGTAGGTGTCTGAATGAACTGAATGGACCATCCTTCTACCCTAGGTATCGAGGTAGTGTTTGGAAATGGTCCTGATGTGATCCTGTATTCTTTTCTTTTTGAAATGAAGCAAACCTTAACAAAGCCAGAGAGACAGAAATGTGGTAAATATAAAGAAAAGGCTGAAACTAGGCTTACTAGTGTGTTTCTCTTGATACCTGTGTTTTGTTACCTGCTAGTTTCCATTTCCGTATTTTGATGGCAGTTGTTACGTTATGACACAACTGTCGGGTGGACTGCGTGCTGTCTGGGAAGGGCCTGCAAAATCCCCACCACAACTGTGCTGCTTCAGGCAGAAAAGGCCAGCACGGCATAGTCTGGCTGACCTTTTGTGGTGCCAAACACGATTTTTTTACCCTAGATCAATAATATTACATACCCAAAATTCCTATCTTGATTCTACTGAGTGATCATATGAAATACCACACTTCCTGGCAACTTGCTGAGTTTGGGTACCAATGAAAAAAAGCAAGAATAACAAACCCAGTGAGTCAATGTTTCCTCTTCTGAGCACGCACAGTAATATCAGCTGTATCTCTTCAGTTTGGCAACTGTTACAGAAAGGAGCATAAGTGAGAAGACTGTGCAATGTGGGCAATGGCAAGCCAAAACGTGAGGCCAAACCAAATGTTCTTCCTCACACAATGGGGGAAAAGAGCAAGGACCAACAAGGGGATCCTGCCCGTCTTTCCCAAAGGCCAGAACAAGCTCCAATTCAAGGCTCCAGAGACACAAAGACTATGCGAGAAGCATGCCAGGAAAACTGTGACCAGGCCAACTGCAGGCATGTACAGAGAGCCTGGAAGAGATGGCAGCTGGGAATTGAGCCCTTATTTTGCAACAGCCAGTGGGGAGCAGGACAYGGGACATCCTGTGGCAGACAGGCGCTGCATGGAACATCGCCAAGTGCCAGTTCCCAGCAGACTGCCCAAGCAGAGATGTACTGGGGGAGGATTAAGGAGGTTTAGAGTTGCCCCAGCCCCACCAGCACTATGTAAGTTAGTGAGTTTGCCCAGAATTCACAGATAAATGACTACTGTGTGCACGACAGTTCAGCGGCACAGCGCAAGGGAAGGCAGCGTGTTCCCAATGGGTTGTTGGGATGCTGTTGTGCCAAAGCACCCCAAGMCGCGCATCTTTATCCCTGCCAGGATCTCCTAGGCAGAATGGGGGAGCCCTGAACAGAGACCACAACCCAGCTGGAGGCATGTAGCTGCACAGCCTACTCCTCTTCTTCGTCTCCTCCCAGTCACCCCTCTCCTCAGTACAGGGAGCAAGGTCTCACAGTTTCCCCCTTCSTTGCATCAGCTCGCACCCATGAGACATGCATTTACTCCCTTCTTTTCCCAGAGGTGAAGGGGATCTTTCCACCTGGGCTATTGCACAAGGAGAATGTGCTGAAACTTCTTCTACCTGCCTTCTGCTCTGCAAAACGGGGAGGAAGGTACTTCTCCCCTCTGTGGTCTTTCCAGAGGTGTTCTTCGAAAACACAGTCCATCCTACAGAAAGGTGCAGAGCTCTCRCTTCCTATGGCAAAGAAAGCTGACAATGTACCTTAACTGCTTTCCCAAGGTTTCAGAATAGGAAGAGCTTCTGTAAACACCTGATCTAGTCTTTCCTGACCACAGAACATTTCGTCCAGAATTCTTCAGAGCACAACCCTGTTCCTCCAGCWTTTCCTATCCTATTATGTACACCTGTAAATATTTGCTATGTGAAAACCTCATGACACATGTGTCAGGCACAAGTGACCTGCTGTGGGTCAAAAGCTTTTTAGGTGATGCATTGTTACCTCTTATATAATAGCATTTGACTAAGGCCAGGGGCATTAACTCGCACAAAACTGCAGAGCTGCAATGACATCAGTGCAGTTACACTAAGGACCTGGCACAGAGTACGGCAGAGGAGGCAAGGCAGGGCATGCCATCAGTCCCTCCTCGCACGCTTGGGCTGTGCCTGCTGACGTCTGAAGGTGGCTGCTCCCTTTCCTGCTGGCATAAGTACTAGTGTGGGGGTGACATCTTCTTTACAGACGAGAATATCCTGGAGATTAAAGAAAGCAGCAGAAAGGAATCAGCCCACTTACAGGAAAAGAAAAGATTTACCTGAAGGGGAGTAAAATACATACAAAACAGTAAACAAAATTTAACGACTGTAATTAAATTGGTTAGTGGGGTAGCTACAATGACCTACTTTTATTCTGATTTCATAAAATTTCTCTTTGTGTTACTGTAGGCATGTGTGCATCTCCAGCAGCTATATTTTTTTTAATTCATTGGTCAATTTTGGCCAACCTTGACAGAAGGTAGAGCTCTTCAAGATATTACACTCCTCCATGTGCAATCAGAACAGGAAGCTGGGAGGAAGTCCACAAGCAGAGTTTCTCTTCATTGATAAAAAGGCTGCAGTGAGACCTCCGTTATAGCCTGATAGCAGAGAATCCACTCCCCACCCAAGTGCATTTTCAGCGTACACTAAGAGCAGAGCTCACACTGCAGACTTGGTATAATTCAGTTAAAAAGTAAATCAGATCTGCAAGACAAATTCATTGGAAACCAAGGTCCACTACTTTATACTGCTTATGGAAATATTTCACATTAATGTAACTACTGTGGTCTAGCCACTCCAAACAAGGGCACTTTATCACATGGGCCCCACTGGTATCACAMGACCTTTAATTATTTCGTGCCTGCAATTGTATACCCGTTCGAACACTATATGAAACAAAACAGGCAAGTGAGGATACTGAGCCAAATCCTACGTTCATGAGTCACAACAATGTTAACTGTGTTATTCCCTTGTGTAATGTGAACATGACTTGTCCCATAAAATCAGATACTGACGGATAACTGCAAGGCACACTTTTGGAAAGTGTGTGGAAAAAACAACCTACCCGGTCATACAGTTGGCTACAAGACACACTGACAAAAAACACTGAAGGCAAATCTCATGGCAAAGATGAAGGAAGAACTGKGAAAAGGAAGTCTCCASCYCTCAGGGCTGTAAMACCACCAAATTAGTTAAATAATTTMATTCCAGTAATTGCCTCGAAAAAGTACTTCGTACTTTGTTGTTGCAGGAAACATAGAGTCCCAGTGGAATTTACTGCAGCTGTGCTGCTAGCTTTTCTCATTTTGTATCATGCAGGTACATAAAGCTGCACATCCATAAAGCTAAAGAACTGTTTGCTGGAATAAGGGTCTGAGGTGAACTGCAAAAAAGACAGCKTGACTCTTCTGTCATGTACACACACACATGCTTTTCTGGGCAGCTCAACCCTTTGTACTTCAACGCTGCATATGAAGATATGTGACTGATAAAAAYGCACACTGGACTACATTAAATAGGATGATTAAAAACAAAAGCCAGACACAGCCTGAATGTCACCTAAGGTTTCCATTCGGAGTTTTGAAGCTTGGTTCCATTCCGAGAAGTGAAATTTTCTTCCTAAATTAATCTTCCCCCTTCATGTTCTACATCAACAAACYTTCACATTTCAATTACAAAAATACATTTTTGGAGGAATATTTCTTATTTCTTTTAGTACTTCAAACAGGAGACCACGCTGCAAACCTATGCTGGGTTTCCCACACGCTCATACACACAAACCTTGTTTTGAAGTGTTTGGGCATATATACATTCAGTAGTAAAACACATCTTGCAGAAAATATGCGTCCAGAAAAACAAATTCACAGAGTATCATAGCATAGCAGAAGAGAGTAACCAGATTAAGTGCATAAAAACATCCACATATTTTGCAAATGMCTGGCAGAAAAGTAGCATGTTTATAATTAGGGACTCCTTTACAGTAAAGCCCTTTTGTGGAGAGGCCCTTGCGTTTTAGGGATATTTGCATTGTACAGCATAAGAACACAAACTAATGACATTCACAAAATACTGCTTGCACCCCTAACCTGAGAGGAGAGACTGATACAAGAGAATCAGTAGAGTTTTGTATAATCTTTGTGCAAACTTCCCTATTCTGTGGACAACTGGCCTGCATTCCCCCCCTATTCYTTGTATTTGCAAACTGTTCTTAGAAAAAGATCCAAACTAAGCAACAAGATATGAGTATACAAGTGGCACGATAAGAACTCCATGAGATAGAGTTAATTTTTAACCCTGAGTGGGGAAAGCTGGCAACCCTAACAACTTTTTTTAGTGCTGTACCTACTGAATTGGACCTTCACTCTAAGACCTGACTTAAACCCCTTTAAAACATTACACTGAACTTYGCCAAACAGGACAGATGCGTTAGTCCAGGGGCACAGTTTCCTGATTTGGAGAATACAGTGCTTTGTCTCTGATATTCCTCACATCAATAACTGTTGAACCACATGAACTCAAATGACCACTTTCCGCAAACAACATCACAGGGATGAGCTTGTACGTATCTCACAAAGACAACCCTGTCTCAGCTCCATCTCATGACGAGACAAGGTGCCTGTTTGAGGAAGCAGTCAGTTCACAAGGAGAAGAGCACTCTTCTGATAACAGGAATTGCACTAGTATCGCTTTTAACAAACTCATCTGCCCTTTTTCCTTAGGACACGCCAGACCTCACCCCATGTCAGGAATGCTACACTGTGTTTACTAACATCTGCGAATTAACCTAACCCTAACTCTCCCAGAAACTTGCTTCTCCTCAACTGCTCCCATCCTATTTCACTCTCCCTAGGGAAAGGTACCTCTGCTGCCACAATGCCTGTATGGTAAGTTGAAAAGATAGGTTTCATTCAAAAGTGGAAAGGTTTTTTCCCCCTTCACACTCTCATTCTTCCAAGCCATTCTTCCCATGTCCCTGTGTACCCTCTCTGCCACAAAACCTGGTCTTCCTCTCTGTAACTCACGCAACTATTTAAATCTCTTACACATTCTTCAAGCCAGGCACCTGACGCTTGGATGCTACTCTGAGGAGCACCATATAAATACCTACAGAAATAGAAACACTAGAGGACGTCCAGCTGCAAAGGAGCGTTGGTGATTCATGACACTCAAATCGCTCATCGTACAAGCTTGCAGTCTTCAAAAAATTTCATGTTTTTCAAGTCTCCAAAGTTGGTCTCTCAGCCTTGTTAACTTCCTCAGCCAGCTCAGCCTGACTAAAGCATCTCAGCCACCTCTGAGACTTTGGGATAGTTAAAAGCAACAACCATTACATCCTAACTCTGACAGGGGGCTTTCCTCAGCAGGATTTTTTACCTCTGTATCTACCGTTCCACACTGTCCCTCCAAGCCGAGATTTCAGAAGTACTTGAAAAGGCTGCCTCCACCTAACGGTTTTGGGAAGTTTGGTGGGTGGGTGTTGAGACTTGCCCATCTGTAGCACTCCATCTGTCCTCCATCCAGCCAACAGCAGCAGTAGCTCCCTAGGGCAACTCCTGGCCTATATGTACTTCCCAGTGAACTAGCCACAAGCAACACTGAAAATTACAGGTTTTGGCCAACGCACACATAGATCAAACGGGAGGCGAGGCAAGCACATTAAGCAAAAACCATGATGAGACAACCCAAACTGACAGGCCACTGAGTGAATCACGCTACGCCAGAGCCAACAGCAAAAATTCTTGTCTTCTTTCCTCTGTAGCAGGAAGTACGGAGTATTTCCTCTCTCCCTCTCTTCTCATGGGTTTTCCAGTGAAGGTCACCATTTTGGGGGGGAAGGGGAAATTTCAGAGTTACAAACCCCAAAGATTTAAAAGCCTTTGGAAGAGAGGCCTGTATGAGACTGCCACTGCTGAGCCAGTTGGGAACAGACAGGCTCACAGATGATGCAGGCTTGGCATAAGTCCAGTTATTCAGGGATACCTTGATCCAACCTATTCACTTTCAAAACATAAGTTGGCTTGCAGCAGTAGCAAGACCTCTCCTGTGCTCATCCTCGTTCCCAGCAGTAAATTAAACGTCATGGTGGATGCACTTGGGGGTTACTGTTTACAAGTATCTTTGCTGAGATCACTATACCATCAGCAACCACCGAATACTGTGATGGTCAAAAATATTAAACCAAAGTGAAGAGTGTATGAGTCAAGGCCCTGTGCAGCAACAGTTTCCCAGCGCTATTCCAAGCCCTGAGGTCGAGATGCTCTACATAAAAGGTTCTGCTCCTTCTACCAGTGTTACAAACTCTAAAGCCTTCTTTTGAATACATTTGGGCAGAATATTTAAAAGTACTCCTACTATAGAATTTTAGGACACAAACAGCCACCACTCCCTGGACAAACTGGAATTACTACACAAAAATACGAACTAGACTAGATACAAGCAGCTAAAAAGTTTCCTTGCATTGGCAAAACCAAACAGAAATAAAAACACAGTAATATAAATAAATAAAAATAATAATGGGTAACAATAAAAACACTTAGGGCTTTTATAGTTCCCTTCAGTTTAATAATCTCAGCAACATCTAAAGAATACTAGAAGGGTTCAGTGTTTATTTGACAAATAGGCACTTGTTAATTTTTAAATGTGATCAACTAAGAAAAACAAATAACAATCTGAGTTAAAAACAATTTTCAGCACTACTTTTCCTTGAGTCCATCGGATAATTTCTGCCATTTTACACATACTTTTCTTTACATTTTGAATAGTTTTATCTCCCTAGTTGTTCCTTTACATCTTGATCCCGCACCAACCAAGTCTTAGAGGACCCTGGCCTCCAGGATGTTAGTACAAATTCAYATTCCTTTTATGTAACCCTCTAGCAGTGGAGAGAGGGACTGCAAATACAATACACCCTTTCACTGTTACCAGATAGTGTACATAAGAAGCTCCTTTATACATGAAAATCAGGCTCCATAACTAACTGGCTCTTCAGAAGAAGTAGTGAAACCATGTTCACAACAAATGCTGTCAAATATATATACTACAACAAGAAGAGCGAAATTGACTATCACTTGTTTTGCACCATAGTATCTTTGATACAACTTTTTAACTGCAGYGCAGTCTTCTAAATGTGAATGTTTGGAAACACTGTTTGGAACATCTGGAACATTTTTTAAATTCAAGCACTCCCACGAGGATCATTGGAAGACTTCAGGAAATTGCCTTGTATACAATAATATCTGGAAAACATAAAACGCATTACTGCAAGGCAGTTTATCTCCTCTGCTACATGTCCTGCAACATCATATCAGAACCGAAAAGAAGAAAAACACCAAGAGAGAACATTTTGCCATGTTGCTGACAAGACAGTCCATGTTGTACCCTGAAAGTTTAATCCCAGCCTGCCTCCATGGGTGTGTGAAGTCAGAGCTGGGTAAAACCAAACACCCACTTTAACTCTTCTGCATGAAGTGGCGAAGGCCCAGTACTCCTCCCTCTTTGTTTACACTTCAAAAGTAACCCATTTTCAAGAGGGGCTGAACTGGGAGCATGGCACCTACAGCTGACCAACTCCATACACCAAGCAGACCTTTGCACAAGCAAAAATCAGCAGGAGGCTGGGTGCAATGACCCGGGCAGAAAACACCAGGGCCCTGAGCTCCTAAACAGGCAGCTGCAGCCGCAACGAATTCACCAGCCTCCAAAACACGGCACAGCCCTTCCGGAGCCCAACTCACCACTGCAGAACCTCTGCCYGAGGAGAATCCAGAGCCCAAAGGCGTCAGACGACCATTTCACTAAAGCCTCGCTTTTTTTTTTTTTTTTTCCTTGCTCCCTCTGGATTACTGGGATCAACGTAAGCCGGAGSAGGGCCGGCTGCAAACCCAGCATCTGCTCTGGAGACAGACCCAGCCGCCCCGTGTGCCAGCAAAACTCTCCCTCTCCATCCGCCGGAGATTTGCCGACACAAGGGCAAGCGGGATTAGGGCTGCAGCAAATATTTTCCTATCAGCACTTTATAACGGGTGAGGGCACAGACACGGGTTGGTATTTGGTTTCTAGCAGGGCCCCGGGTGACCCTGCTCCTCCGGCAGCTGCCGAGACCGGTGGGGAGGACTTGGAAGGTCCCGCTCAGAAGTGGATGACGGGAGAAAACAGTGTTTATGTCAGCCTAAAATCATCGCTCACCAGGTGGAAACGATGACACTTAAGGTGACTGGGCCTGGATGTTGGCTGCCGCCCGCCTAGGCGCTGGCCCTGAGGGACACTGGCCACCATCCAGGCCACCCAAGGCCTGTGTGTGCGGAGCCGGGCACCCCACCGCGGGCTGAGGTGGCCTGCCGGGCCCGCGCCCCCCCCGCCGCAGAGCCGAGCCAGGCTCCCCCCCACGACCGCCCCGGAGCTGAGGGGCCGCGGCGGAGATCTCTTCCCCCCCCGCCCCGCCGCCGTCCGCCGCCGGGGCTCCTCCCCTCGGAGCCGAGCTCCGAGCGGCAACAAGTGGAAGCCGCTGAAGTTACTTCCCCCCCGCCTCCCTCTCTCCGGCTCTTCCCCACCGGTCCCGCCGCCCTCCGCGCTCCCTCAGCCGGGGTGTGAGGGGAGATGTCGCGTGTTACCTGCGCGGCCGYCGCCATGTCGCGGAGAGGCGGCCCGGGGTGAAGCTCCGTCGCCGTTCGCCGCTCCCCGCCGACTACAACTCCCGTGAGGCCGCTGGCGGTGCCTCCCCACCCCCGGGGCGGTGGCTGGGTGCGCCGGTATGGGCTCCCGGCCGCGGCGGTTCTGCCGGCGGGAGGCGGAGGGCCTGGCCGAGCGGCGAGGCGGTAGGGGGGGGGCTGGGGGAAAGCCCCGTGGTCAAAACAGAGAGTTTAAAAATGGATTTGCGGGAAAAATCGCCGCTTTCCCCTACAGCTGGAGGGTTGGGGTGGTTTCCTGCCAGGGGTGTGTGTTTCTGGTACCCTCAAGCAAGGTCGCTTGTCAAGAACCGTAACATTCTAATATAGTACCGACTGTCGCTTTTAGGACAGTTCAGTATGGGGYTTTTTTGTTTGTTTGTTTTTGGTTTTATGCGTCAGTTCATCAAGCTCTTTGCACGGACAACTGAAGTATGAGAGTCAGGCTCGATAAATCCAGTACACAGCAGATTTCCCCTTTCTGTCCCTGTCAGTTGACGAGAGGGCAATCCTCTTCCCGTGGCTGAAGGACATAGGTAGGGATTAATAAAAGCCACGTACGGTACGAGACTGGGAGAAAGCGGGTGTGAAACTGGAACAAGAGGTYGCTTCCTAAGGTGGGGTGCTGGGGGTTACACAGGGCATGGGGATCCTAGTACTCCCACACCATCTCCCAGCTGGAACCAGGCTCCTTCTACAAGCAAGCTATTTCCACTCTTCCTTTTCAAATTTTAACCCTTYCATAAGGCATATGATACTCCAAAAGAACATCTCTTTCACAGTGTCTGAAACAGGCAACACTTTTTTTGTATTTCAAGTGTACTTGAAAACTAAGTTCCTTTGCTTTTTTCCACATTGCCTTGGTAAATAAATAATTTTAAATAAAACTTGTGACCAAATGGTTTGTCATCAGTTCTTGCCACAATGCTTGTGACTATATTAGTGTCATAAACTTCAGCTTAGGCAGCCATAAGATCAAAGCATCGTATTTTCAAGACTCTGAGGAAATACACGTAGTACGTAGTCACTGACATGTCTCCATCATCCTCATTTTTTCATCCTTGACTTAAGGATGACTAAGTGACCTTAAGTTTTGGTGAATAATCTTCATTTAATGTATGGTTTTGAATAGCTCAAAAGCATTTTAATGTCCTCAGAAGTGCAGTTTTTAGAGCTAAGTGTGTTGAGGCCACATGACTTGTGAAACAAAATAGGATGTCTTACATAGTTCAGAAGCAGCCTTCAGGCTGGCACGCTTTGCTGCATCATGCAGTACACGGGCCAGGAGCATCTGCTGAAAACAAATGTTTGTTTTCCTTTGATCTGTAGACAATTGGGTGTCTTCCAAAAGTAACCTCAGGGTCATCAGTTGCAAATAATGATAAATCAAATCCCAGATAATTTCACTGCAATGGAGGTGTTTTTATATATTTTCAAAAACTCTTTGTGCAGTTTTACTTCTCACTCAATCAAGTAGAATGGATTGATCCTCCTTTTAATTACATAGTGACAAGCTACTTTCAGAAATATTTAATTATGAACATTATTGAATTATTGCCTGTTTATACAGACATCAATTTCTTCAGAGAAAAACATGCTGTTTCCAACTAGGTCTGTCGATGACCTTAGAATTTTCTATATTTGTCATTTCTTAGCAACAGAAGAGGTTCAAGATTTTTGCTTTTTGGAAGGTGCCCTAGAAAAAAAAAAAAAAGCATTATCTGTTCCATTTGTGTTGCTTTTCTTTATTTTTATTCTGATAAAATTTGTTGTTTAACTTCTTCATAAACTATGATAAGCTGGATGGGAATTATTGTCAATTTTACTAGCCCAGGAAAGGCAATGTCAGTCATCCCAGCAAAAGGAAAACCTTTGTTGGGAAAAATCTTTTCAGTAGTTGATGGAATGTTACCCTTGCGATTGTAAATATATTCCACAGAGGTACTCAACTCAACCAACTAAAACTACTAAATTGCTACTTAACATGTATTAAGGATCATTAAAGGATCATGCTGTATTCTCTAGGTTCTGTTCCATACGGCTAAAATGTAGGTCAAGATAACTATTTAAGGGCTGAACTCAACTTCTGACATCAGAAATTAAATCTAATGCTACCTGCAGTTCTTTTAGAGTGAGTCTGAAAATACAATTTGAATGTGGATTGGTTTGGTTTTGGTTGGGTTTTTTTTTGCATTTTGGTGGCACTAGAAGCCATTTCTGTACAAAGTTTGCAAATAAATAAGGAATCCTTTAGTTTTAATTGTGATGCATAAATGTGCTCTATTTTTGTGTGGAAAGAGTTTCCTCCAGTCAGGCAAGTCAGTTTACATTCACACTGTCTAGCTCATCATAACGTAAAATTATACACTGTCATCAATCATCTCATGCTGACAACAGTCTGGTGCCTCATTGACTAGAGCGGGTCTTTACTAAACCCTCTTAAATAACTGGGCTTTATCAAAAAACAGAAAAAATGTCTCTCGTGGCTATTGGATTCTGYGAATATTTCATAGTGGTCTCCGAGTACGTGTCCATAGGATGTGTTCTTCCTATCTGTCGGACATTATTGTTACATGTGCTACATATATTCTTTTAATTTGTTAAAGAGTTAATTGATGTTATGTAATAACTGGGGAGGGTTTTGCTTCCATTAGGCACTTGAGGTATTTTATGAGAGTAGCAAACTCCCAGTTTCCCTGGTCACCCTCAGTGGATTAAAATACCATTGTAGCTAGACAACAACAGGCTGCTGTTCACCATCAGAAACTTTCTGTGGCTGTGGGGAGAAAGCTTTGGAAGCACTTTTTGCATTTGTTTGCATTCTGCTTTGAATAGGTGGACAAATAATTGTCAGTAGGTATAAAGCTGGAAGCAGGCAACATAAAAAGAACCAGCAARGCTCTGGAAAACCTCTAGAAGCAAATTTAGCATTTTGGACGAGGTGGCTGAGTGTCTTGGAGGAATATTCTGCTAATATCAGGTCAGCTTCTGAGACTGACTTCCACCTGAGCACGTCGGGGTTAGGAGCTATCTCTGCTCAGAACTGGCTGCATTTCACCCCTGTGTGGACAAAGTAGGTACCAAGATTTTGAGCTGGTTCGGTGCTGGTTCAACTGAACCAGCAATGATATGGCAGAACCAGGACAGAGACTCTGGACTGTACAGTTTACATGAACCAGAGGCTTTTGTATACATAAAGGTGTGTGGCACRTGGATAAAGAGCATACTAAGGCTTTGGAGATTAAGAACTGGTTAAGATGGCTGGAAGGATATCGCTGTCAAGAAACAGAACTTGACCTCAGAAAGCAGCATTGTTTGGAGGAATGAAAGAACTCAAAAATAGTTTGGATTTGCTATCTCGACAGTCCCTGAATATGGAGAGAGTATTCCACTCCCTGCACTTTTCTTTGTYATTCTCAGTTCTTTGCTTCACTACAGCCAGGATCTTCTGTCTTACACTGTTCTTCTGATTTAAAACCRAAGATACATATATATTGAACATTTACAGAGCCTAAAACTTCTATCTAAAAATGCCCACGATCTGTCAGAAGGGGCTGRCTTCCTTCCAAACCTCTCCCATGTGTATGGTACCTTTGCAATAAAACATGCTGCTTCCCTATGTGGCAGGAATTTCTGGTTTACATCTCCATGAATTAATCTTTCCAGGAACTGTATTCCTTGCCATTTTTATACCTCCATACAAAAGCAAAATGGGACCTTTTTCAGTAACGCCATTTTTTTAACAGGCATAATCTCAACTAGGACTCACTTCTGTGACATGTTCATTGCACAGGTCAGTGAAGGCTTTGGACATCAAAACCTAACTTTTCAGTTTTGAATTTTGTGTTCAGTTCTCTTAGAGGACTGGGTTCTTCAGGCTGAATTCTGCACTAAAACAATCTTTTGGCAACATTTACTTGGTTTAATGTTGCTCCGGAAACAAATCCTAAAAATCATAGAGTAGTTTAGATTTGAAGGGACCTCTGGAGGTCTATACTCCAAACCCCTGCTCAAAGCAGGTCTAATCAGATGAGGCTGCTCAAGGTTCAGTCGACTCTTGAACCACCTCTCTGAGTCCCTGTTCCAGTATTTGACTACCCTTGTAAAAAAACAAATGCTTAAGCCTAACAACTGAATTATCCTATGTTCCAGCTTGTGTCCATTGCTGTTCAACTCCAAGAAGAGTCTGTCTCCATCTTGTCTGTATCCTCCAGTCAGGTAGTTGCAGATGCAGTCTCCTCTTCCCTGAGCCTTCTCTTCCTAAGGCCATATGAACCCAGCTCCCTCAGCCTCTCCCCATCGATCATGTTCTCCAGCCCCTGACTGGCTTGAAGGCCTCTGCTGGACTCCCTCCAGTATGTCCATGACTTCCCTGTACTGGAGAGCKCAAAACTAGACACCTACTCCAGATGCAGCCTCACAAGTGCCAAATAGCTGGGAAGGATCACTCCTCTGGACTTGCAGGCTACACTCCTGCTAATACAGCCCAGRATGTGGTTGGCCTCCTTTGCTGTGAATGTGCTTGCTGGCTTATGTTCAAAGACCCCMAGATCCTTTTCTGCAGAGCTCCTTCCCAGGCAGCTGCCCTCCCCGACCTGTATAGTTATTCCATCCCAGACACAAGGCTTTGCAAATAACGTAAAAAATGACTAATCATCGTGTTTACAAACCACAAATTCTTTTCTGCGAGGCCAACCTTGCTGGGTTCTCTAATTTTCACCACTGTAATGTTCTTACATGAAGAAGGTGAGATGCAGAGAAAGACTGCTAGAGGCAGTCCCTTCTCATAGGAAAYTGCTTCAGTGTTCTTTGTATTTTAAATGTGGATGGGGTTCCTTATGTGAATAAATAGGCTTGAGGCTCACTTTCAACATTCGGTATGCTTAGGAGCAAGTGAGTTCATCTCAAGAACAGCTCTGTGCTGGTAAGTGAAGCACTGTKGTGTTTGTCCCTCCTTTATGATGATATACAACTGGTCTTCATAGGTCACCTTTACTGGTACTTCTCACTGRTCTGTTATCATTTTGACTGACAGCTAACTCTCGCATTATATTCCTTTCTAATTTTTGTGCTTGCTTTAGTATTGCTTCCTGAAGAACATGTAGGCATCTAATCAGTACAGTAAATATCAGTCAAATTTCTCTCCATTTAACACAGGGCCTTCCTATTTAAACACTGGATGAGCAAGAGCATTTTAAACTGCTGATTAACCATAAGGAGAAGATAAAATAGAATTTTATTTATGATTTTAATAACACTGGTGRTATTTTCAAAATACTGAGTTATAGGTGGAGGCATCCTGACTCCCAGTGAAAATACTTCTGGCAATAAGCAGTGCATGCTGTGCTTTGCCCRATGCATTGCACGCGTTTATGAGTCTGATTCATGCTCTGATGATCAGAAGCAAAAATTGTCATTGATTTTAGTAGGAACAGGATGCTTTCTTAAATGTGTGGACTTTAAGTTTGCTTATTTTATTTAAGACAGTTTGCATTAGCAGTGGAAAGGATTAGTTTGGTTACCTGCCTTACCCCTTACCAGTGAGGATTTTCCCTACTGGCAGATCATTGACTGATACAGGCTCCYATGGCTGCACAGAAGGTGGGAGCTCTGACAGGCTGTGGCAGTGATGCTCGGTTTTGTGTTGACCTGCTGAAAAGACAGGTAGGGAGAAGGGCCCAATCCAGCTAAACTGCTTGTGGGAGAAGCTATTGTTCTCCCATTCCCACTGGGTGGAACTTAATATGGACTTACTCAGAGCAGCAAGAGCATGTCCATTTAACTGTAACTTGCAATAAGGGTTAGAGGTACCATCCTGCGTAAACGCAGCCCTGGCACTGTACAACAGTGGTAATACTGTGACCACTCAATCTGACACCGCTCCCCTCCCCTCCATAGCCTGTGGTTTCCAAAAGCAATTAATTTCTCCTTTTTCACTTCACAAATTTCTTTCTCTCAGTTCTGCATTTGCTCAGACCACATAATAGTTGATTGAGTGAGTGAAATTAAAGATTCAAGGTCCCATAAGCATTATGTTTGACCCAGAGCAGTCTGTATTTTCCAAGCATCTGGAGCTCCCAGGAGGAAAAAGATGCACAGGCTGCCCATCCCCAGACCTGCACTGAGCATATCCTGTGGCTTTAGCAATATAGATATTTAATAACATGAGTATAAACAAAGATGGAAGCTACACCAACATATTTCCTCTTGATAATGGATATAGCTCCAAGTGCCTTACAGACCTCTGTCCCTAATAGCAGAGTTTGGAGAGAGGGGTACTACCCACCGCAGAGGAGAATTGCTTTGGGACTACTTAAATAGACTGGGCGTATAGTTGTCTGTGGGGCTGGGCAGGGTGCATGTGATGATGCTGAGGGCATTGCCCAACATCATTGCAAGGTGCTATCTATTGCCTCTAAAGGCCATGGTGATCAGGGGAGGTCCCTGGTGATTTGAACAAGGCAAAGGTCATGCCCATTTTCAAAAAAGGCAAGAAGGACAATCCAGGGAACTATAGGCTGGTCAGTCTTCCCTGTGCCCTGGAAGATGGTGGAGCAAATCCTCCTGGAAGCTATTACCAGACAGATGCAGGACAAAAATATTTGGGAACAGCCAGCACARATTTACCAAGAAAAAATAGTTCCTGACCAAGTCGACTGTCATCTACAATGAGATGACGGGCTCTGGGGATAAGGGGAAATCTGTGTATGTCATTTACCTTGACTTCTGCAAGGCTTTTGACAAAGTCCCCCCCCAGCATCCTTGTAGCCAGATTGGAGAGATATAGACTGAATGGGTGGACTACAAAGTGGATGAAAAACTGACTGGACCATCAGGCTCAAAGGGTAGTGGTCAATGGTTTGAAGTCTTAATGAGTGGCTGGTTATGAGTGGTACGTGTTGGGGGTCAATACTGAGGCTGATACTGTTTAACATCTTCATTAACATCCTGGATGATGGGACAGGGTGCACCTTCAGCACGTGAATGAAACCAAAGAAGAGGGAGCGGCTGATACACCCTGAGTTGTAGGGCTGCCATGCAAGGAGACATCAGCAAGCTTGAAGAATGAGCTGACAGGAGCCCTGGAAGTTCAACAATAGCAAATGCAAAGTCCTGTACCTGGGATGGCCTAACCCCCTGCAAGAGCATGGGCTGGGGGCCACCTGGCTAGAGGTCAGCTTTGCTGGAAAAGATCTGGAGGTTCGAGTGGACAATTTGAACACAACTCAGTCATGTGCCCTTGCAGCAATGAAGACTAACTGTGTATGGGCCTGCACTGCCATCAGGTTGAGGGAAAGTTTTATTCCTCTCTACCTGACGTTCATGTGGTCACATCTGCAGTAGCATATCCAGTTTTGGGGCCCCCAATATAAGAGAGAGGTTGACTGACTGAAGTGAGGCCAATGGAGGACCACCAAGATGGTTAGGGAGTTGGAGCACAAGACATATGAGGAGACTAGATTGTCTGGGGTTTGTTTAGCCTGACGAAAAAACAAGGCTTAGGGGAGATCTGATGGCTCTTTTCCATTATGTAATGTGAGGACATGGAGAAGGCAAGGAAGAGGCAACATCACCAGGTTGCAGCAAAAGAAATTTTGTTCATGTAGAAGGAAAAAAGTCCACCATGAGAGTTGTTAAGCATTGGAACAGGGACCCAGAGGAGTTATGCAGTCCCTGTTCTTGGAGATTTTCAGAGTTTGACCAGACAAGGCCCTGAGCAACCTTGTCTAACTGGGAAGATAGAACTGCTGTGAGCAGGGTGGAGGAGTGGATGAACTCCAGAAGACTCTTCCAAGCTAAATTAATCTATGAAAATGCACAATTACTTYCTCAGTTGAAAATACCTTAACTTTAATAGGTGGTTATCAAAGGCGGAGAACAATAGTCACAGTGTAGTATTCCACTGAATTTCTGAATGTTTATTAGTACCACTTCATTATATCAGGAGGGGAAATCACATGCTGAGTTACTTTGGTTATGTAGGCAGCAGTACAATTGACTAATATTAAGCATTCCCTTTACATGCTCAGATATACTGTAACAAAATATGCTCAAGCTACAAACAGATTTAAATAACTTGTTAAAAACTGGGCAGAGCAGGATCGTTTCAATCACGTGCTTCTGTTATACTTCTTGACTTTTTTAGACAAATGTAAAATGTATTGACAGTAAAGATTTCAGGGTAGTGTAGCTCTAGGACAATGAGTTGAATTACAGTTTGTTGAAACGATGTAGGTGCAAGAGACCTTCTTCTGCTCATCATCACAGCATTTTCCTCTTGTAGAGCTTTGCTGGTGCCCGTGAAGTGGTCCTGGCTTACCAGAACACAAGAAGAAGAATTTGGACACATTCGTCCTTCAGTAGGTTGTCTCTTCATAACTGACAGTATTGAGTTCCCAGTCCAAAATCTCTTGAAGTGCATAGAAGCAACCACATTCATTTCAAATGTCTCTTATCATGAGACAAGAGCCAGAGGCTGGTCTCCATCACAACCAGACAAATGACAACTTCTACCTTTCCATGGTTTGTCTGAACAAAAAAGTGAGTTCCTCCTGTGGGATTAATGAGTAACCTTTTTAATTTTTTAAGTTTTARGCAATAACTGTAGTAATGGGATACCAGGACTGACTTGAACAGAAAGGCACATCTGGTGATAAGGGATGAGGTATGATCACTTTGTTCTGGCAACTAAACTGAAGCATAAACTAGAAACCATGAGCAAGCCCTAGGAAGACTATTTGGATATGTCATATTAAGGATATTTAGAATACTTATTAAGACTGTTTAAACAGTCAAACATATTAAGAATGTTTGTCCCATTCTTATGCTTTTCCCTAGGTATTCTTGCTTCTGGATACGATCAGAAATAGGATATTGTACTATCAGCATGATTGAGTTTCTGCTTTTTATAAACTACACAGCAGTTAATAAGAAGATGTTGTCTGCTCCAGATGATCTTTAGAGATCAAATGAAACCGTATGGCAACAACATAGAGACATGTTAAGATGGCTGCCCAAAAAGCCAAATTGTTGCTTAGAACCATTGCCAAACCATCGCTTGGTGCCACTGCAAAGCTACCTTGGCTTTCTATACAAATGCCAGGAAAGGAAATATTCTGGTTTCCAGAGACTTTGTCATTCAGCTATGCTGGAGTACGCACTACATGTTATACTGCCTGAGGAAAAAAAAAAAAAAACAAAACACCAAGCTATCATGAAGAAGAATATCAGTTTCTACGAGGAAAAAAAACCACAAGGTTTGATTGGTGTAATCAGAATGTGAATGGTTTTGTTGCAAAAATGTGTGCTGTTGAATTGAATTCCCTCAACTTGCTTTTAGTTGGGAAATCATGTTTTAGTGGTCATGGGAGAGAGCATTTAGAGGCAAATATGCTCCTGCGCTGCTCAGGAGATGGGCTGCTGATCCACTGCAACCGCCTGAAGGGATGTTCATGTGCCTGCGGCAGGAGCAGTAACAGGAGGAAAACTAATACCCTAGTGAAGTATCTGCTTAACAGCTTGTGTTCCTTCTAGGGCTCTCCCAAAMCTTCCATTTCAGACCCAAAAGACTACTTTTACACTAAGCTAGTTTTATATATATTTATCTACCAACAGATAAAAGAACATTTGCATCGAGAACTTCAGAGACTCTGAGGTCTTGTAGCTATTGTCAGGCCAGTTAATCCKGAGAGCCCCAAAAAGAGAGAACCAGCACTGATAAACACTGTAAAGCATTAAAAGCTACAGAAATACATATGCATCCATYGCTATATACAATCCAAGTATTTTAAGTCAGGCAAGAAAGCAACATGCAACACCATTTATGTTAAAACCTGATGTTTTAGCTCCCAAAGGAAAAAGCAATATTTTTTTTGCTTTTAAAATCCATCTCACTGTGAAAAAAATCATAAAGATAAGACTTACAGGCCAATGAAGTAATTTCTCAGCATTCTCAGCTCTCCATCCCACTGCAAATACATTCTTTATTACTTTCCATACACAGCATGTTTGCAAAGTGTAAATTTGTGTGTCTTTCTCAGGGAAGTGCCTCTAAGAATTAGAGATTATCCATGGCTTTTAAAATCTGAAAGTTCATCCAGGACTAGCGCTAATAGTTAGGTCTCGCTTCAGTAGATGGACGCATCTTCATAGTGGAATTTGCCTTGAGAGCAGATCCTGGGGCTGGAGACTGGACCATTGCCACAGGGTAAATACTGACTGCATAAACGTAACAAATGCCTCTTGAACTTGACTCCAACAAATACATAGAGCACGGGGTTGAGGCAGCAGTGGAAGAAAGCAATTTTACGGCTGATGTGAAAGGCAAGGTTGGAGTCTTTTTCATACTGACAGGTAGGTGGTGGAAAAGTAGTCAGAAAGCTGAGGATGTTGTAAGGTGCCCAGCTCAGGAAAAAAGCCACCACAATAATAAGGATGAGTTTCACAGTTCTGTGCTTTCTGCGAGATCTTGCTCTGAGCAGGATTATCAGTATCTTGAAGTAACAGAATATGATAACCCCAAGGGAAAACAGGAAGAGTACATTTCTCTGATAAATGTCCACCTTTTTCCATTTCCAGTCATCATAATCACAGGTCTTGCCCCCTTCCAAGTTTTCTTGCACTGTGGTGTGAATCATCTCAGGAACCACAATTAATATGCTACCAGTCCAAACAACCAAGCTCACCAAAAAACCACAGCACTGCGTCTGGGATCTCAAAGTCGAAAGGGGGTTCACTACAGACAAGTACCGCAGGATAGTCATGAGAGTCAAAAAGAAAACACCGCTGTAGTAGCCGATGGAGAAAACAGCATTCATGGCTTTGCAAAGGAACTCACCAAAAATCCACCCAAAGGACTGGTCCACTGCCCAGAAAGGCAGCATGCAGGAGAAGACTAAATCAGAGACACAGAGATTCATGATGAAGACGTTCGTTAAAGATGTCAGGTTTTCATATTTGAATAGGATCCATAACACTAGAGTGTTTCCTAGCAGGCTGAGCAAAAATGCCAGAGTGTAGAAGACAGTAGTGAGATGGGTGTAAAATACAAAATAGTCACCCATTTCGCAGACATTGCTTTCATTAGAAGAGTATTCATATGAGTAATTATAATCTGAATTGGGTGGATAATGTTCTTCATCCATTTGTCCGTGCAAACTTTGTGCTATTCTCCAGCAGCTACTTCGAAGAACTGCAACAATCAAACCAAAATTTTTATGAAAATCAACCCAATATCTAAAGTCCTGCTGTGGAGCCTTCTGTTTTAAGAGACAAAAAGAAGCAGTGAAACTACCTTATTTGTCCTGGTTTTGGGAGAGAAAGGAGTCATTTCCTCTTATGACTAGAGCATGAACAGGTAGATACTACAGATTTACCCTCAAAGCAACATCAAGATCTTAARTACTTAAGAAGTCAGAAACTAAGATGTTTCTAAACCAATATGGTTAGTGACAACTGCTAATCATTAAGCTTCTACTAYGGGAAGGTTGAGGGTGCATTGTTTTTTAATGTAAGTATCTCAGGTGCCAAGACTTTCAAATCGGCTGTTATTTTTTAAGTTTTCTGGAATGGTATCAAATTCCTAAACACTTCACTATATATATGATTCTTTGTCACTGAGGTTCAGCACTGCATAAACTTAAAAAGCTGAGCAGTACCAGTATCAACAAGTGTAAGCACTAAGAATGGGAAAAGCCGTGTTTCTTTCAGATTTTTGTCTTGAGGTTGGTTGATACCGAAAAATTTCCAAGCTGTGGTGGAAGCGTCCCCATGTTGGGCGCTCTGTGCATCTCTGTGGCCTGCTGATTCTCAGAGGTGGGACAGGAACAGAGCTCCCATCACACCCCTCTTCTGGGGGGTGCTGCCCTCTGCCTGTCTGCAGGTGGGAATTTAATCCCAACTGGATGGTCGGTTGAAATTGGCCACCAGTGTCAAAAGTTACTGGGACTTGGAAGACGACATACAATCAGGTGAACATAACATGGTCACATTTCTTTATGAAATTAAGCTAAAAAATAGGTATAGAAAAATCAGTAATGGCTCTAACCAGTGGTTCAAAGTCTAAATTAACATTTTCCCGGCTGAAGGCTTACCTGCAGCACCATGTTTGCATCCTGATTTGACTGAAGCCAGTTAGAGAYCTGCCACTGATTTCTTTGCAAGTACAGTTGCAAGAAAGAAACTTCACGATTCAGGCCAAAATTGTGCTGGTGACATTTTCCTTTTTGGATTAGTGAAGGCAGAATCTGCGTGCTTCAGCCAGGAAAAGACACGCTGCCTTTGGAGGACAGGAGGGTTATGTCTACACCAGGAAAGCGTGCCAGGGAGCGCTGCTGGCTGCCAGCATTTAATGCCATCCATGGGGGTAGGTGGCTCAGGTCAGCCTGAGCGTGGCACAGGCAGCACAGGCCAGGGACCATCTATCCACTGGGATGYGTTCACCCAGTTTTGGAGGCGAGGGATGTGTGGGATTCGGTACAGTGACAGCAAGTGGCCCTGGCACGCTTATCACCAGAGTCACAGTCCTAACTGGAAACTGTGCTTGTGGCCCTCGGTCTGTACCATGCTGCCATCTTCAGGCATGCAGGACAAGTCCCTGCTGTGGCAGTCATCCTCTCTGGTTTTATTTGACAGTACAGATGACTCTTAGCAATATGTGGGTTGGATTGAGGTCTTGACCACCATCGTGTCCTCTTTCAGCTCAGGTTGGAGGTATGACTCCTCCCTAGCAGCTGTCCTAAGGGAGCAGAGGAGCCTCTTTGCAAAGAGTAAAGGTTCTCCATGGATGAGATGACAGTGACGACCACTGTCTTCACTGCTTAAGCTCTCCTCCCGTGCTGGCAGCCCAGTGCCAGTAAGCCCCCGGGCAGGACCGCCCACCCACCAGGAGCTACCCAGCCAGCAGGGCTGCTGCTGGGCTGCTCCTCGCTTCTGCTGCCATTGCTGCTGCCCCTGACACAGGGACCTTCTCACAAAGACCTCAGCCCCGATCCCTGCCTCTGCTGGGAATTACCTGCACACGTCCTGTCCCTCATCATCCTGTGTTATTCTGTTCTTCACACCCCTGCTGAAGGGCAGGCAGTGGCTAGAGACCCAGGTATCCACTGCGGAGCGTTGCTCGCCCTCCTGCTCKCTGTCAGGAGCTGAGCAACACTTGCAAGGCAGAAAGCACCATTTTGCAAAGGTATTTTGAGATTATGTCAGATAACGGTTAAGTGACAAATTAAAAAAGGATATGAACCCATCTATTTTCTTCACAGGTCAGGTGATAAGAGGTGGTAAATTGTTTCTACAGTCCAAACTGTCTCYGTTTTCCTGTGTCCATCTTCCCTGAGAGCACTGATGATGAGCGTGCAGGCACTCGAGTCAGGCAGGCGCATAGCTGAGATTGGAAACCCTGCCAGGAACTCCTGCTGTTTCCATCTCCAAATCTCCATGTGCCTTGGTATCTTACCCATCTGACTTAAAAGGCTCTGTCTTGCACTCTGGGAGGAGCCAGAGGAATGGTTGCATGGGGCCAGGTGTCCTCCCTCTGATTTTGTGCTCAGCATGTCCAGAGAAAGTAGAAAAATSCTTCTGTGAAGTAGCTTGTTCTTGGTTGCTTCTTAGTGCTGCAAGGTTAGCTCTTGGCTAATGCCCCAGTTCACAAAACAAGTTMATTTGTCTGTCTTGGATTTCCCCCTCGGTGTTGCTGCCAAAGCCATAAATCTGGACAGCGGGCATCCAAGCAGTCAGAAAAAGACACTCTGTCCGCAGACAAACAAACTTGAGGGCTACTGACATGCCTGTGCAAAGCTACACAGCGAGGCGTAGTCCCTGCTGCCAAGAGCTCACCACCTTGGCATCCAGAGAGCCTGGGGGAGGCYGAGGGGCACCGCAGCATCCACCACCACATTCAGCTCCTCAGTTTCCAAGCGCCCACCGACTCCCAGGTGCCTTGTCCTCGTCAGGTCGCATCGTCTCCCCAGCTTGCTCTTGGAGAGGCGGTAATGCCTCCACTTACCTCAGCTGTCGCTCTTCCTCCCTCAGCCATTGCACCTTTCCCAGGATGGTGGCCTCTGCTTTCCTCCTTGCCTCCTGTCTGCTGAGGAATCTGAAACCCTGYGATCCGTCTCCTCCTTTCCTGTTTGCTGCAGGGTCAGGCGCTGCAGGTGTTGCACCACCGTTGTTCACGCTGACCGCAGGCTGCCGGGCACGTGGTGCCTCCCCACCGCGCTCCCAGGTGGGTGCAGGTGAGACCTTGATGGAGGACCTCGCTGCTGACCTGCCCTCAGGGGTGGCTCATCRTTCTCAGGGTAAACGTAGCTTTGCACTGCATGCTCGATTATAACCGATCTATACGATGCAGCGTGCCGTGCCGTGTCGCCTGGTGCAGGCTCCATGTAATTACAGATGGAGGCTCCAGCCTTCAAAGCATCAGAACTCCTGGATGGCTGATCAGGACTAAGTATGTGCTTTGATATTATGTTTGTACCAGCTGGGAAGCCCTCCGTCAGGTCGCTGGTAGTAAGGAGCACCTTGCAGGAACCTGAGGCACTTGGATCTTTTCCTTCTTGCTTCAGATTCAGTATAAAWCTCCTGGGATCAAAACCTGTATTTTTGCTCTATTGTATTTTATCTTCCCCTTTTCTACTCTGTAAATAAGAAATGCTGTGCATGGTTTTTCAGTTAAGACGTGCACAGGAGATAAAAAATTGGTGTGATTGAATCAACAGACTAAGAACATGTTAGCGTCACRCATGAAATACAAATCATGCAACTGTTTCCCGTATATATATAATGGTACAAGTGAGAGCAGAAGTTGGCTGAATAATGGAAATTACCTTAATTTCTGTTGTCAAGACAAATGGGAACAGCAGAAGAACACATCCTACAGTTTAAAGTCATCCCTGCCTTTGTGAGGAACACTCAGCAAGGCATTCAACATTCATTTCGCTCCTGGTCAGAGGAGCCGCATCGCCCCTCACCAGGTGTTACACCAGCCTCCGCCCCGAGCAGAGGCAGCTGAGACGGCTCCCTTTAAGAAGATTCCTGGCATTTACACAGACAAACTGAGGTTAAGCTTGTCTGAATTGGAAAGGTCCAGTCTCATTATGTAAGGGGAATATAGTAGAGAGGCTCTCAAAGAAGCCCCCTACCATAAGGCATGCACTGACCGGAGCTACCTCGCGAGCATTTTTGACTCACTTTATTCAAACTCCTGCTGGAGCCACTGGGCTTCACAGCTTGTTCTCCAGCTCAGGAAAAAGAAATAAAAATAGTTAGCTGGTTTTGCAGGACAGCTTACTCTTTAGCTACCCAGGCAGCAAAGGTCGAATCAGAAAATCAATTTCTGTTCCCCTAAACTGGAATTTATCTGGTAGCTGCTTCCTTAACCGATCTCTTGTTCCAATTTGGGATAGGAAAAAACATCCCGAATGGGACTTTTTTGGCAGGAAGGGAATCTTTTAGTTTTTCAATCAAGTTTATGGAGCACCCTTTTTTATTAAAGGAAGTTAAAACACATTAAATAATATTTCTCCTACCCTAACTATGACTGGTATCAGTCTCGGAGCACACCCTTAAAGTCACACATAGGAGGTGGACAGCAMAGTCCTGGAAGTCACGATCAGGATGCAGGCTTGGCCCAAAGCGCAAACACACTCCGGACAGTCCGTCTGCACTGGTGGGTGAAACAACTTTTTGTCTGCCTTGGAGGAGTTTTGCACAKGGTAACAAACTCTTTCAGGACATGGGTAAAGGGAAAAGTCAGTAGGACTTCCTTTGCCCAGCTGAGTTTTGGAGAGCCCCAAGAAGCCCAGCTCCTCACAAAAACTCTTACCCTATTTTTAAAACAAAACCTGCTCTTGAATTGGGGTAATTTTCTGAGGCCGGTGCTTCCACTCGTGAGCCACGGGTTTCACAAGGCAGGTACAACACACGCGGTCAGCCCAGATCCTTGGTGGTCCTCTGTTCCCCCCAAGCTCTGCCTCCCAGCCCTGGCCATCAGCCTTGTGATAACCCCAGTCTAGGGGGAAAGAAACATTTCAAATTAAGAGTCTGGACYCCACTCCTGAAACATATATATGAGTTCAAGTTTACATACTAAGTACTACTACAGTCAAGGCAGGATCAGCTTACTGTACTACGTAGACACACAGAATTAATATTTGTGGGACTTGCCATGCAAAGAATGATATTTTTCAGAAGTGCTGCCACAGCACTGCTGAAGCAGCAGCCTTCCCCCTCATCCAAAGTCTCCATGGGGGTAAAATTAGCAGCCAAGTCTGTTTTTACAATGAGGAAGAGGTTACGATGTTCTCTTCTCTCCCTCTCCAGCTTCTCCTTTCCCAAGAGCTGCAAAAACACCCTCTGGGCCCTTTATCACAGTTTTGCTGTAGCCTCCTCTGTTCCAGAGGTTTTTTGGGGTAAAAAAATCTGGCATTTACACTCTGCTTTTGAACTGGCAGCACTTTCTAACCAGTTTTGTTTTGCTCTCCCTTCATCACATCCCTTATGCTTTGTAACACAGCACAGGGCATAAGTTTGCCTTATTCACCCCACTGGTACCCGCTGGCCTCGGCGACCACCTACCCCAATCCCGGGGCAGCTCCCTGACACGCAGACCCAGGTGGGCGGCTGCGGCGTGCCTCCGCCGCTCCCAATGGACGCCCCRACCAGGCTGGGAGCCCTTGCTGCACGCTTCCCCCAGCACAGCACCCGGCCGAGGCAGCAATGAGGAGCCTTTGCTTGCAGAAGGAGAAGCAAGACCGAAGAATGAAGGGCTGCAGCCAGGTCAATGAATGAAGCATCACTGTATCCCCCTCTCCACTGGCTGTACGACAGCCCCTCTTCTGCCAGCCCAAATTGCTATCTGCTCTCTTCAATGGACACACTGCAGCTCTTGTGAAGGCTAAGACCTGACGTACGAGCAGCCTCCTGTGCCCGGAGGGAGAAGGTGGCTCACTGCCAGGCAAGTCGCGGCACGGCGTTTGCTTCTCACCAGGTTAACTTTGTGGGCTGCCGTCTTGTCCCTGTGCTTTCTCAGGGTGGCAGCTGCTCTGCGGTCTAACGGTGGTTTGGTCAAGGCAACCTTTGGCACAGACCTCTTGAGGCTGCGGACCTGAAGCACTGCCGCTGCCAYGGAGGTACAGAGTGTCTGAGCGTGCCTCGCTGCCGCCCTGCTGCCCTCTCTGCTGCCACCCCTAACTGAGTTACTGGGCCCCCAAAATCACTACGGTGCAGCCGGTGAAGAGGGTGAGGCTAGAAAACCAGATGAAACAATAAAAGAAGAAAAAAGAGAAACCACTCTGCCCACCGCTGACCACTCATTTCCTTTGAGTGTTGCAGATCGCATGCAGCAAAAAATTCTCGTTGCTCCCAGTGATTGTCTCTTTCTGGAGAGTACCGAAGGCCGGAGACGTTCTCCCGGTTAAATCTGGGAGTCAGAGGAAAGAGAGAAATGCTGGGTGGTCAGGTGCATAACAGCTTTTAAAACAAACTGATCGCAAGGGAGAATGGGAGAGAGGAATGGCCTGAGGCTTAGTCGGGTTGATAATCTGAAGGCATCTCAAATGATGGTGGGTAAGAGCCCAAGGCTCAGTCAGATCTTGGAAAAACAAAACTTGGGAAAGCAAAGCTTTTCATAGTCAAAATAAAGTTTTGTACAGAAGAAAGAGCTGGAGGAATTTCCTTGTGCAAGGACATTTCCAGAGCACAGACACTGTTTCCCAACTCTCTGTTGGATACACGGATGAGCTAAAGCCAAATAAATCACATTTAATGAAAAAAAAACCACCCGTAGTTGCTTTCTGAGCACTGTTTATGTTAACAATGAGGCAATTAATAACTTGCACCAGAAAAAATCAACCGCAACGAAAAACACTCTTGTGCTGTTTTAGCCGCTACTTCCCCAAACCCCAGCACTTCCTCCTGCTGTGGCACATCTGCTCGCAGGCCAGAGGCACAGCCTGGGCAAGGTGCGTTTGCAAAAGCTTCGTCTGAAGAGGGGAACCTGTCTCCCAAAATATTTTTCCCCAGTTCTTAAGAATGACTGTGGACGCAATAGCTTCTCGAGCTGATCCTGCAGCGATGGCAGTTCAGGTGGCACTGGACTGTGCTTGGTCCGTGCAGCTGGGTGAGACCCACCTCCCGGCAGACAGACTCAGCGCATGCTTTCCCCTTAATAGGCTTTTCAGAGAAGAAATCCTTTCCCTTGGCTGTGCCCCTGTGAACACAGCTGTTCCTTTCAAAGTTTTGGCCTGAAACACAGCTGGCTGAAACGCTCACCCTGAGCCCAGCAATTCTTCAGATCCTGCTAGACCTGGCTTGCTTTCACACTCCCATAACTTTTTCTCTAGCATTTTGCTCATTTCTTTATATTGAAGATTCACTGCTGTTATAAGAGGCAGCTCAAAGTGCTTTACCCCAGTGCAGCCACGGCGCTTTGCAGAAGACATCTGCACATTTCCATCTGCCATGCCATGCAGTTTGCGTGCACATATTTCAATGCCAAAGTATGAGCAAGCAGGTGGCCAGCAGCAGCAAGTCCACCCAGATAAGCTGTTCTTTAGCAAAAAGTCAGATGTAACCCACATTCCACGGCAGGAGGCATGGGGGGCTCTGTGTGTGAGGCATGGGTGAACCGAGACAAAATCTTAATATTCCAGTTCCTGAGACATTTCGTAACATCTCCGGCCATCTGTCCTTTGGCGAGATCTTGCGGTAAAAACAGCGAGGGCAGACAATAATTTATGCAACAAAGGTTGGCACGCTCTTCCCCGAAACTGCTCCCTAGCTCCTAGGTTGCACTACATCAACTCCAAGGTAGCTCCAGTCACTCAGGCTGTCTGTCCTGTTCAGTTCAGCTCACAGAGGCATATTCTTTTTCTTTAGTGGTATTATGCTCAAACCATGTTAAACAGCTACTGTTGCGTCTCTCAAGGTAAATCAGGTTTGTGAGCTGAGAAGTCTGGCCAACTCCTTCCCCCAAATTAAAAGGCAGAAAACCAACAGGCAAGAAGCTGAAGTCAGTAATGCAATTAGGAGCTGTTAGCACGAGTCTCCAGGCTTGTGTAAAGGCTAAATAATCTAGAAAGCAGTCTCCTTGTACACTTTCCCGTTTCAAATTGTTCCTTACTTAAAACAGATTTTAAATACATTTGTGGATGATAATGTGGAAGTGAACTCAGGCTAATTATCCGTGGATGACATGAAGGATCCACGCAAGACATAGGATTAATAAATAAATATCAAAAAGCTGGGATGCGATCCCACCTACCCCCTCCCTGTGCAAAGGAGCAGCCCCACGGTGTCCCAGCCCCGGGAGCACAAGGCTTTCAGGTTCCCCTGCAAAGACATTAAGACTCAGAGACGAAGCTCTTGGATTTTTCTACGTAGCTTAGCCACCACCCCAAGTGACCAGCGGTACCTCCGTTACTTGTCTGCACCTCTTCTCCAGAAGCCGAGTTGACTGCAGCGCAAAGAGCAAACCTTCCCCTCCAGCTTCCAGCGGGCACTTTGGAGGCTGCACGGTGCCCATGGGACCGAGCGTGCATTTGCAAAACCACCCGTTGTGCCCGCAGAGGCTGCTGCTTTGCTGGGCGTGAGGCAGCCGAGCATGAAGGACGTGTGCAATGCAGAGCACTTGGGCCTGGGGCTCTTTGGTGGCCTCTTTTTCAGAAGATGTAGCCAAACCACCGTGCCGTCACAGTCATGTGAAATGRAGCAAGCAGACTTTATGAACTGCTCCTGAGCTTCGTTTCAGTTCTTGTGTAACTCTGCCCTAATGGGGCTCAGGACCCTGCACCGCCAAGCCCCCTGTTCGGCTCTGGATGCCAAAGCTCTCTGGAAGCGCACACCACAGCTCTAAGTGTGGGTTCCCGTCTCAGCCGGAATTGAAACCTGCATTATTTCAGAGCAATTTCTATGATTTTTCCTTTTTGTCACAAACTACTGCTTCTTTTCCTGAAACAAAATGCAGTTCTCCCTTACTCTGGAATTTCCCACAGCACCGAAAAGCCCAACATCTGCCGAGCCCTACTGCAAGCTGCTGCTGCTGCCCGTGGTGTATAAAACTGGCAGTAGCACTAAGCGGTTGATATGAGCAAAGTGAGGTTTGCAGAAGGAGGTTTTAAAGACCAGCTGACATAGAATGAAAAACCAAGATGGTTGGAGAGCTTGTCTGCTTGTAGATGAGCCTCAGCAAGTCCCTCACTTTCAAGCTCTGTTCTGTGATTGAGGCATCAAACAGCTCAGCTCTCCATCCTCCATGTTGTCTCTTTTCCCACCAATGTCTTTTGTTCTTGAAAAAGATACTACCTATTGCTGCAGGTGAAGTCTGGCTGATAAAGGTTTTTCTCAGCCTGTAGAAGACATTGTCCAGGATACAAAACTGAGCCTTGACTATAGGGAAAAAATTAGTAGGAMTGGATCGCGACAGTAACTAACTGCAGCTTTTGGAGGAACCTTGGGGCAGCTCCTCCATTAAGAGGCAGTTACCGGGGGCTTCTCAGCTGAAGTATATTGGTAGCATTTTTTCCGACTTTAATAGAGCCATTCCGATTCCTGGCAGTTGGCAAACTGTCCTTTTTTATCATGTTCATATTCTGCTGTCTTTCTGCTGGGAAAAAAATCAGGGAGCTGAGTCACTTAAATCTGGTACAAGTCAAAAGTAATTCTGTGGAAATGAATAAAGCAAAAAAAAAAAAGGCATAACAAAGATAAAAGCAGTGCCGATAGAATCAGAAATATTTATCAATCTGTAAAAATAAGAAGTGTGAGAGCCAGTGGCACTGTGCTTCCCTGGATTTCAGATATAATGCAGTTCCTTAGACTACATGCACATTGTAGAAGACACCCTAAGATCCAGAAAGGTTTTTGGGATGCCTGCTTTGATAGCTGTCCTGATCRGCAACAACCCACCCTGCCCATGCCCTTCAGCAGCAGCTCTGCCCTTCTCTGTCCAGCTTAAGGATCTGAGGCGTGCGCCTGTTTAAGGAAGTTTTTCTGCATATTTATAGATTTTATTGATATTTTTAGATCTATAAATGGAACTGGAGAAAATAAAGAGGCTCGTGAGCCCAGAGATTTGTCTATTTTTGGCAATAGGACCAGCTGATATGACAAGAGCTCCTCGCACACCCTTCCTGCACTGGCCCTGCAGAAGGGCGAAGGGTGCAGGCTGGGTGCAGTGGTGTGGGTTAGCAATAGGTGGCACGCTTGAATAGGGCTAACCCCTGCCTTCCCCCAAGCAGCCTGAGAAATCCCTTGCAAGGGACCAGGACAGCCATAGCTCTCTTCCAAAGGGAGGCTTAGCTGAGCATCTGCTGTTCAGCAGGCAGATACCTCCACATCTACACYAGCTGCAGATAAGCAGASCTGCTGGGAAGTCAGATTTGATCAAGTCTTGCATGTGGCTGCAGGAGTCCAGGCCCCTGGTGCTGTTTGCTGGGTGCTGGGGTGCTGGTGATGTGTTGTTCATCAATGYTGTTGGGACAARATCCTTCTTTTGTCTCCCTCTCCGCTCCCCTACTCCCCTCAGTCGCTCTCAATGGGTCCCTGCAGGACCCGACCTCCCATCTAGTCTGAAGCTCCATCACACCAGCCTGGGACTGGCTGTCTTGCTGCTGCATCGCCTGGCTGGGATGTTGCTGGGACCTGTGGTCCTCTCCAGGCAGCCGAGTCTCTCCTGGAAAGCRCATGAGAGGCTCGAAGCGCTGCCTGCATCTGCGTGGGTGATTGATTGTTCATTTTATGAAGCTAGACTAAAACCTCAGCAGCAACAGGGTATTTTCAGGTACACTTGAAATGAAAACACTTGGGGTTTGTTCTTAGTAAAAAAATAAGAAAAACACCCATCTGTTTGAAACCAAAATGTTTCATGGGGGAAGGCAGAAGGGCACTCTAATTGCCTTTTTTGAAGTTTTTTGTGTTTTGAAGTACAAACATCATTTTAAAGCAAAACCACAAGGGCAGAACACAAAGAAAGGCAGGCCTTGCATTTAGAAGCTGAAACCTCGCATGTCGACTTTTCGTAACATTTCCCCTTCTTTTTTTTTTTTTTCTTTTTATTTTCCAGCTGAAGCTATTTGCTAAGTGCCCGCCCCCGACTTCCCAAAGGCTGTTGGGAATGACTCAGGCGTGCACAGGGCAGACCAGGGCATGGCTGCGGCTGGGCAGTGGCGGATGCCGCTGACTCAGGCCGGGCGCTGCCCCATCGCCTCCGCCTGCCCAGGCACCCCTCCGGTGCGGAGCCCCCTCCTGCCTGCGGGCAGAGACCGCCCTGGCCCCGTGGGAGATGCAAGGCACCCTTGCTCCATCGTCCGGGCCGTGCACCCTCGTGCCTCACTGCCCTGGTCCCCAGCTTGCCCCCCGGGTGGGAGGAATATCGAATCACTGCCTGCAGCTCCTCCCGAAGCATCTTGCTCACAGCGTTTCCAAAGAGAAGGAGTCTCAAAYGAGAGGCACCAGCTGGCCAAGTCTGATGGACAGAAGCGTTATGTTTTTGCTTGAATTTTAGATAAGAAGATAGCATGTTCCTTCATCACAGCTCCCTCACTGACAGCCACTTCCACGCTTTATCTGATAAAAACCACCTAATCTGACAACATGGTACTTAGGTTTCAATGTTCCCTTTCTCAAAGACACCCTGAWACTTTGCCCTATCTTGGCTTCTACCTGGGTGCATCCATGTTGCTCATTAACACTAATGACAGTTCTTCTTAAATATCCCTGTGAGGCAGGTGATGGAARCATGCAGAAACCGGTAAAAAGGGATGAAAGGATTTGGTCAGRGCTGCAGTTGTTAAGACTTTATCTACCACGTAAGGACAGTCCCTTGGCTGCAGCAATATTTCTAAGATAACAAGTAAATAAGTCAACTGGAGTTCAAGTRGCAGAGAGCTTAGGTGAGCTGAAGAAGTCTTCCTTTCTGTGATCCTCTGGTTACAAAACTGTCTCAGATCTCAATTTGTAATGCAGAAAAAGCACTATTTGAAATTCAGGTATTTTTGTTTCAATTCTTCATGTAGGATTTAATGAGACTGTCCCTGTAGGTAGCTGAGCAATAGGRTATAATTTTGCTTTTTTATGCTGGAAGAGCAATGTCTATTTGTTTTTAACAATGGCAGAGGAAAAATGACAWAGTTTGCACCCTGGCTTGTATATACATCCTTATGCTATGTAAAGAAAGTTCAGAAATTTAAATACAGGCAAAAAGGAAGGGGAAACTTCTGCCTGCATCCACAGCACATGGCAGATTTGACTCTTCTGGTTTTCCTGAAGTGCTCTGCAGGTGAGCGCAGAGATCTTCTGATACCTGGCAAATGAAATATGACTAATCAAGATGGGAAGTGGTTTTCCTGCATGTAGGTTTATCTTGTTAATATCTTTCTACCTCAAATGGCAGAGGAACGCTTTGGAGAAAACATGTCTGTTAAAGTTTTGAGTATATTTCCACTTTAGGGCTGAGAAAGCTTTGACCCTGGGGGAGCAGGGACCTCTTCTAGTAAAACCTGACTTCTCAATCCCACYATAGCTGAGGCAGAGAGCAAGCAAGCCTGAAAAACGCCTAAAATGGCGGCAGGTTTACTTCTCCTGCTACAGAGAGCCAGCCAAAAATAAACCACACCTTGAAGAAAACACCACCACAAGAAGCCTCTGCAGCTCTCGTTCAAAGTCTCTGGGTGGGGTTTTAGCCGGTCGGGCTCTTGGGGGCTTTCACRCCCCGTCAGAGGAGAACGGATGGAGCACTGTACGTTCCAGGCTGGTTGTGGCTGACCCTTGGGCAGGTTTTTCATCCCCTGGAGGGATGAAATGTGTGCTYACACCTCCAACACGGCCGTGCAAAGGTCAGGTGGCACAGCTTAAACTGGTGAGGAAAGTGGGTTTAAAATTAGTGCCTAGCTTTGCCAGCCATCACTGAGCACCCTGCTTTGTTGCTTTAGCGCAGGGGATCGGGGGCACCACGAGGACCTGACAAAGTGTGGTTGTAATTGTAGTAATGGGTTGTTGTCAAAACCGTATTTCACTTATCCCTTTACGCTCTCCTTTTCTGCCAAAAAAAGTTATGAAGCTTTGTCTGACCATACACAAAATGGGTGGTTACGAGCTGATCTAGTTAAAGCACCACAAAACCATGCATGTGAAATCTCAGTTTCATTTAAGTCTGGTTACATCTGTTTATATATTTCTGTATCAGCTTCATGTCTTCCTCCCATCAAGGCAAGCTAAATTAATATGAGCCACATTTAGACTGGATTCAGTGTAACCGTTTGTATACAGGTTTCTCTAAAACCTGCTTTTAAGCTGGCTTGAAGACAAAATGCCCTACTCATCTTTTCTAGAAACTGAGTCAAAGCGTCACCACATGTTCCTGGACTGGTACATTTTTGCTTGCTTCCTGCACTTTTGCTGAAGTCATCATGAAACCAAGCATCAGACTTAGCTGAAATATTACTGTTTCCCCATTTGTCCCCCCTATCCATTTTCCCCACGTGCCAAAGATGGCAGAGTGGACTTGTGCCCTGTTTAGGGGACACCACGAGGACCTGACAAAGTGTGGTTGTAATTGTAGTAATGGGTTGTTGTCAAAACCATATTTCACTTATTCCTTTTCGCTCTCCTTTTCTGCCTGAGCAGTTAAGTAAAGCGAGGATGCAATCAGAGTTGGGAGCACTGTTTTCATCTTTCTTCCTGAGTTTTTGGCAGTGGAGGTTTCTYGCCTCTGGCCTTTGGTGACTGCCCAGGCGATGGGGCAGGCTGTCCCACCGGGGAGGGGGGTATGCTCGGCTGAAATACGCATGGTGCCTGCAGTGGGGTCTCTTCTCTTGCCCCTCCTGGGATGTGTGAGGCTGTGCATGCGGGGCTGGTGATGGAGGACAGGGCCAACTGCCCCCGGAGCTCACACATCCGACCAGCCCCTCTCCTTTAGGGTGGCTCCCTATGGGGTGGTATTTTGGGGGAGGGGGGGTCGTGGAAGCCTGGCTGGTCCCACTGAGGCTCTGGGCAGTGTCTGGGAGTTTGCCCAGACCTCTTGGAGCAGGACTGCAGAAGGTGCGGATTCACAGTTGAGCAGTGTGACCCTACGGAGGGTCTCATGCCAGTCCAAAACTGCAGGGCTGGGGAGCACAGGACACAAGGGACACCTTAATCTCTGCTGGCAGGAGTTGAGGATTGGAAAATAAAAGCTGTCCTCAGCAAATCACCATTTCCCAATGAGAACCTCAAAGTTGAAATCTCAGGTATGAATCACCTGCCCTTTAAAACCCCTTGGGGTTGCAATCAGTTCTGTGTATGGGTTAAGAACAAGGATCAAATCAATGAGGCTGCCAGTTCCTCTCCTTTGGGGTAAATGCAGCACATCCGCATGCTGGGTCCCAAATTCCCCRTGTTTCCACTCTGCAGCTTTGTCTCAGGAATATAGTCACCCCAAGAGCCCTCTGCTTGCATCAAAGTGAGTTGGTGTAAATTATCTGCAGCAGGGATGGGGAGATGAAATGGGGCCAGAAAGAAAGATCACTGGAGCATTTCACCCAGTGCTTTGTGCAGCAACCCTGCTGTGGTCAGTGGAGCTGCACCCTTGTGGCCAAATTTGACCCTGTGGGTCTCTCTCCTGCTGAGCTGCGAGGGAAAAAATGAAAAGGGAGAAGATGTACACAGGAGTGAACTGGGATCCTGCTGTGGAATTGGAGCCATCTTGATCATCAGAAGTATATATTCTTAATTTTACTTCTACAAAAAAGGGACAATCTGGGCAGGGACAATCTGGACCTTAATGCATCTTCCTCTTCCCAGTGCTTCCCTTCCAAGCTTAGCTCTGCCCCTCTCCTTCCCAGGAGCTGTTTTGCAACCTCTGCTCCTTATTGCACTGTGTGCCGCAACACAAACAACCCCATGACGACAATCGAGGTCTAATGCGTGATGGTGAACATTCAGGGTATTTAAATAGGGTGGGTTTTGGAGTCAGGATCTCAGGCCAGATGCTGGCTCCAAATCCAGCTAATTTGCACTACCTCAGAAAAACTGTTGGCTCTCTGGAAGACTCTCCAAAACAAGAGCAATGCTACAGCACAGCCTTGCTGTAGTTGCCTCAGGCTGTCCCATCTCTTCCCCCTCAATTAATTTGGGCCACTGGAAATGGGATCAGAGCTGGAGCCCCTCGTGTCCTGCTGTTCTTTGGGGCTGCGGCTGGATCCTGGATAAGGGCGTGAGCTGAAACTGTCCCCAGAAGGCAAAGCTCCTGCAAAGACATCCTTAATTCCTCTCTTCCTGAGATACCTCAGTTTATTTTTTAACATTTTCTTGGAGAAACTAGCATGTCTTAAGGGTGCCACAAAAATATCACTGCAGAATGAGCAGCTGAGAGTGAGGTGCAARGCCGGGAGACAAAGACCCCGGGCCGAGGCATATGGGAGGAGTTTGGCTTCCTCCCAGGATTGATTACACTCTTGGTTACCACAACCTAGCTGAGGTGCCTTGTCCTCTGCTGGGCACCACTCATGGGCAGGTCTGATGACCAGTACTTTGTCTACGTAGCTTTGGAGAGCTACAGGGCAATGGGAGAAAGCATGCACATTTTGGAAGATTTCTTCTCYTTTCTGGAGGGACGCAGAGTATCAACTCCAGGGCATGCAAGGAGGAGCTGACAAGAGCTGGTAGCAGAGCAGAAGGTGTGCAGGAGTCTTGCCACCAGCTCTGCAGAGCCAGAAGGCTACACAGCTGTGATGCCAAAAGTGGAAGCTGGGGCATGTAGTCAAATTGGCTTTGCAGAAAGGGGAACCGGATGCGCTGGGGCCAGATCCTGCTCTTGGTTTACAGCAGGTAAAGTTAAGTGTTAGCTAGTTGCAGAAGACCAGCTCCATACCCAGCTGAYGACAGTGGCAGCAGAGCTTGGTTCCTTGGGTCGGCGTGGTGCAGCAGATGAGGAAGAGGTGCTGGAGCACCTCATGGCAAAAATAAGAAAGATCAGCTCTAGCGTGGCCAAGACTAAGGACCKTGCAAGACGTTTGCCCCCATCACCTGCTTTCTGTTTCCCTCTCAGTGCCGTGCTGCCCATCCCGCCCTGTCCTGGCTGCCCGTGGTCTCCATGGATCTCCCCTCACCATGCCCTCAGCTCCTGCTGCTTCACTTTCTTTACCCAAGTCCATTGCTCATCTCAGCTCTTTGCCTGTTATCTGCAATTTGTGGCTGACATGCTACACTGGATGACAGAAAGTAGGAGCTAAGATCCCTTTGACGCCTCTGCTGAACCCACGTTAATGAAGGCAGCCAAGCAGCCATAGGCGTGCAAATCCCCCTCTTCCCAGCGGCGATGGAATGGCAGGGGAACCGCTGCGTTCACTGGACTGTCACCCCATGCTGTGGAGATGTCCCTTGCTGGAGGGCCGGGGGCAGCAGAGGCACCTCTGGGCTGTGTCTGGAACCCCAGGATGGATGCCATCAGCACACSCATCTCTCCTCCTGCTGCTCTTCTTGGGGCACCTGGACAGCCCTTGCCATATACCGCTCGTGGCTGCCACTGATGTCCTGTGGTGGTCCCTGCCATCCTGTGGCAGTCCTTGCTGTCCTGTGATGGCCCCTGCCTCCAGGCATTTTGGCAAGCTGGGGGTTGGTGCTGGCTTCTAGAGAGAGGAGGACCGAGGTCTGAGGCCTGGGTCAGCCCAAGACTTAGATGTGCATCTCTCATGGCTGAGGGGGTGCTTTGGCCATTGGGTCAGAGTCTGGTGGGGGACACCTCCAGTGGAGATGAAAGGGCTCCCCAGGGGGGTAGATGGGGCACAGGGCAAGAGGCTGTGCAAGGGGAAGAAACACCTAACAGGTAGTTGTCTGGACTGGGGAACCCACCCTGTGCTTCCTGCTCCTGCATTGCTCCAACATAGAGCATTTTACCCATTTTAGTGGTGTAATGTGAAATCCGTGGGCATGCTAGGACCCCATCTCACAATTAGAGGCAGGGAAGCTGGCTGACAGCTGCAGCAGTCAGAGAGACAACAGCCCTCAYATATTGAAACATACAGAAGCGCTCTTTCCAGAAAACTGGACTGTAAGTATATCTGACTRTTCGGTGAAGGGGGGAGCCTCGATGCCCGAAGGCAACCAGTGCTGTCCCCACGCCAGCCTCCGGCTCCTGCCATCTGTGCGTCCCTGCAGCCCCAGGAGCCAGCAGCTGCTGCCCCACGCCGCCGCACTGAAAGCTGCTCCCTCCCGGGCTCCTGCGCAGCTCCTGCCGAAGCGTGTGCCGCTGGCCGAAGAGGAGGAGGAGGCTGAGGCAGAGGCGAGCTGGGAGGTAGGTAGTGCTCACAGGCRTGGGAATTTGCTTTACCTACCCACCGTTGAGGAAAACTTGCCCAAACGCTGGCACTTCACTACAAGGGGACCGACTGGTAGCGGTATTTTATCTTTAGGACAGACTGCTGTTTTCCTTCTTGCGCTTGCCTGTTGTTTTTTGGACTCCGTGAAGCCTAATTGCTGCTGCACGTCTCCTCCTCCCACAGCTGTGTTTGCACTGTCTTGGAAGCGGCTGTGTCAAAAGTTGGTTGCTCCTTCCCCGCTGGCTGATCCCTGTATTTCTGCACCCGTGGCTCTGGGTGACAGTGACCTGGCTCATCTGTCAGCTCTGCGGTGCTTCTCACCTTTGGTAATCCTGTCCCTAGCGCCTGTGCCAGAGGTGAGAAAGGATTTGAAACACAGGCAYGCTAGGGAGGGAACAGCGTAGGGGATGTGTTCAGCTCAGGGGCTGTGTGTTCACACTTCGGTGACGGCCAAAGGGCTGATCCTTTCTCACCCGGCCAGTTCTCTGAAAATGCTTCAAATGAAACGCGAGACTTCTGTGTGACTCCTGGTATCCCTGACTGCCAGCAGAGTTGGCTGCCTTCTGTGAGAGCATGATTTTCTCTCCATGCACTGCAATTCCCTCCCCGGTGCTCTGTGGCACAGGTAAGCCCCCTCCTTTCAGGGCCCCAGGCGCTGCGCTGCGGCCGCGGAGCAGGAGCGGGATGTCAGGGCAGCGGCTGYCTGCCCAGCCTGCCCAGCCGCCTCTCTTCCCCCACACCGCGCTGCCGTGTGAGCCGGCCGCTTCGCTGACACCGCTGGAAACTTTTTGTTTACAGGGAGATTGGATGCCTTTTCTTTTTGCATGAGATTGATCCTCGGTCAGAGCCGGCAGATGTGCCCCTTGTAATGCATGCTTCAGGACAGCATGGCCATGCTGAAACAGGAGTTGTGCTAACTGTAGTTATGGCTGTGTTTTGCTAGACCAACCTCTCTGAGTCCTTTCCAGGTTCCTGTGTTAGTTTTTTATTGGTTGCGTGTATACCCAAAAGCCTATGTGAATTTATTTCCTGAAGAGTTTCCTGGAGGACCACAAGCACCCTTGGGATCAGCATTTTGATGGAGGGTGGTGAATGCTGCTTCTGACATGGTTCTGTAACACCTGAAGGCCATTTGCATGATCTTSTTGGCCCCCAGCACCCTCAGACCATAGCTGAGTATCCTAGACCTAAGACATACTAAAAMCCAACTTTGTATTAAAAGCGTGTCTGGATGTCAGGCTTGTAGATGATTCCCAGGGCTGAATTTTTAACACAGCAAGTGATTTAATGACCCTGCTTTGTCACAAGTTTCTAGAGAGCATGGAGACAAACGTGTAATTTCTCTGTGCAGCCACTTCCTCCTCTTGTGCAACGGGGGAGTAAAAAGGTGTGTTTTATACCAACCCTAACGCTGCTGAGAGCATAAATGAAATCATGTTGGGAGGACACTCATATTGTTGAATAGAGTGCCTTACTGGCAAGTACATTAAATGTTAACCTCCTGTGGTATATGTGGTCAGCTGGTGTTTGATGTCTTATCAGAATACTTATTCACATTTCAAAAGGGAAAGAAAACCCCAAAACATCATGCATCTTTTTTTTTTATGATGTGATTTCACTTTTCTGCCTTGGACCGTGGATCTGGTTTTTTACATTACAGTGGAGAACTTCTGTTTTAACTTTCTGGGTTTTATTTTCCAAAACTGAAATGAGACATAGCAAGAATAAATGAGGGTTGTTCTGTTCCATCTTCAGACGCGTTTTACTGATAGAAGTCCTACACAATCAAAAAGGCAAGCCTTCTTTGTCCCAGCTTACGACAATTATCGTTGGCAAAGTGAGGTGCAAAGGTTTCCCAGTGCTGACTGCCCCCACCTATGCCTGGGCTCTTCCTTAAGGAAAGCTCACACCAGGAAGGGTTTTCTGAGTTTGGAATCACTGGCTTTGCATRTATTTGATAGAATAAAGATGGAGCAAGCAGAGCAGCATTTTGGGTGAAAGAAGCACAAACACCCAAACCACTATTTTTCGTTATTGGATATCAATATTATTTGAGACTAATTCAAGAGCTTGCTTTTTCTTCAAAGATTGCCTGAAGCGTTGTGGCTCAACTCTTGACTTCAGGATTTCTCAGATGTCCTTTGTTCTGTCCAAGAAATGCCCACACCTTACTATTAATCTTGTCTATAAAAGCTGGTCTTGTTTGGTCCTGGTCAGAAAGACATGTTCACACCTAGTGATTTCCACAGGTTAATGAAACTTTTGACTTTTTACTCTTCTGCCTACAAACTTGTAAGAGGGGAGGTATGAAATCTTGATGGTTCTTGGAATTATTGAAGTGTATCCAGAAAGGAGTCAGCAAAAGAAATTCTGGCTGTTGAGAAAGGAAATACAGATTTTACCTATGCAGTGGCAAAAGTTCATCTGTTTTGTCCCACTCATTTGAAATCCGCAAGAGCCCCTTCTGTGCTTTCAGTACACCAGAAAAACATGAAACTGCAGTTTGGTAATGAGAAGAAAACCTGCCCCATGCATCTGCATACTGGAAAGACACCCCTCCTCCTCTTCAACCCAACTTCTTGCTAGATCTGGTATTTTTCAGCACATTTTGGGCTGTATCTCTTATCTTCATCGAGCTGTGCATGTCCATCCCCAGCCCACAGGAGAGGAGGACACTGTAGGTGGTGGGAGTGCGAGCTCTGCTTTACCCTGGCTAGCCTAAGGGATCCTCCTTGCTGCTAAGGCAAAGAGGGGGTAAGAAGGATTGATGCATAAAGCAAACTCCTTCCTGTCAGTGCCAGGTCAGCGGTGCTGCAGCTGAATCCACGCTTGCAGCCCCGGAGCCGCGGGCTGTGGTGGGAGGAATGCCTGCYGCCCCACGGCTTCACCCTGTCCTGCCAGCATTACTGCCAGCAAACCCTGGCGTGTCTCCCTGTAAGCAGCAGGCCTTTGGGCTTGACTATTTGCTTCTTTTCTGAAGCAGCACCATGCAAGATCAAGAGTGAGTTTAAACACGGTGAGGATTGATCCCTACAGGTTTTGTACCTGCACCGCTGCCTACAGCCTAGGACAAGCCTACGGTATCTGCTAAGCTGTATCACAGCTTGCTCCTGATGTGTCCAGATGACTTGCTGGGTCCATGCTAAGGTGCTGAGCGCAGGTGGCCTTCCCTCTCCCCCACCAAGCTCTGGTGCAYGGGCTCAGGGTGGCTGCACTTGTTTGCAGCGGCGTGGATGGTGGACGCGGCTGGTGTGGACAGCAGGCTTCCTGGTGGGTCTCTGATATTGAAAATGGGTTTCCAAGAACTTTGTGCTGCAGCTCTGGAACGAGAGCTATGCCCCTGGCTTTCTTGACCAGAAAGGTTTGAAAGCTCTTTCTCATACCAGTGAAAAGCCCCCGAGTTGCAACATCTAATCATAGCACAAAAGTGTCTGTATTCTGCACGGTCAAATCCTTTTAGCCTTACTTTCACCATTGTGAGCTTGACCTGTGGGCTTCCAGCTTATGCCAGTGCAATTGCCATGCCCTTGTTGCCATGCCCTTGTTGCCAGGCCCTTTGACTCACCACCTCTCGTAGAGCGGGTTGAGCTAACCGTAAGGTTTTCAACACTTTTGGTATCATCTTGCACATTTCCTGCAAGAGGTGGCAGAAAAATGTGTTTCCTGAGATGAAGTAAGTGAAAAAGAATAGCTATGAAAACCAGACCAAAAGAACCTAAAAAACCAAGAAAAAATGTAAAGCTGTTCAGCAGCTTCCTGTTTACCAGCGGCTCAGATACAGATTTATCAGCGGCATTGCTGAGCTCTCCTCACACCTCCTCTCGGACCACAGCAGCGTAGGAGGTGTCACCCCAGCAAAGCCTCTCTTCATGCCCCTGGCGAGAGCAGAGGCCTGGGAGGAAAYGTGAAAGACAGGACAACGCTGCGCAGACGCCTGCTTTGAGATTGTAACCACTGTGGTTTAGATGGGAAGCACCAGCGGGACGGGACCATTGCCCAGATTTCGCTGCGTGATGCTCTTGTGCTGAGAGCAGCCTGCCCCAGGGAGGCATCACTAAAGGCACACGACCCCTCCGAGGGCACCCACTGCCAGTGGCAGGGTGCAGGTTTGAATCCAAGGTCCCTGAGTCACCATCCTGGTCTGAAACCACAGAGGCTTCCCTGTTTTAAGAGCACAGTTTCATATGTTGAAACCCTTTTTKCCTTTTACAATCTGATAAGCGTCCAGAGCTGCTTCCACGGGAGGCTCCTGCGGCAAGAGCGGAGCCATGCTCGAGAGGCAGACGTGRGTGCTGGTGGCCACATGGGGAATTTCCCACCCCGCAGCCCCACGGTTCCTCACAGCCCCAGGGCAGGCGCAGCCCGAGGCCAGCCGGGAGGCAGAGGCGGTGCAAGCATCGCAGCGCAGCGATGTGCCCTCGCAGGGGTACCGCTGGCGCCCGGCCACGGGCAGGCACCGGGCTTACACCTGGGAGCAAGTCTGGCAGTCTGCACCGCGCGCCGCTGCTCCCAGTGAGAGGAGGATGCGAACGGGGCTGAGCCCAAACCATGTCAGGATCCAGTCTAGCCATTTAACCGAATAGCTAACTGAGTGCCCTCGCCCACACCCCAACCCCATGTGGTTTATCTGCATTCCACAGAGCCAAAAAGTGTTGCACAGGGTTAGACGGCATTGCTGTGGTGGGAGGAATCCTGTCCAGTTTCTGTGCTGGAGCTCACAGGCTTCACACCTGAAGGGTCAYTGAGTCCTGAGAAGAAAGCCCTGAGTGTCGCAGGAAGGTGTGTCGTGGTTTTTGGTGGTCTCTGACTGGCGCTGCCTGGCCGGGCGCCGGGAGCAGGGCTGTGCTCCGGCTGGGCAGTGAGGTTGCCCCCTCTGCAGACTGGGGCACCTGGGACTGGGAGCTGCTGGGGCAGGGYGCTGGCTCCAGTGGCCCTTTGCTCCGAGCCAGTATGGCCAGTGCCAAGCTCTGGTGGCATGCACTGGGCAGCCAGCTGGCACAGGTAGCCTTGATAATCTTGTGGGGAAACATCAGCTTACACCAGAGAGGGAATTATGTGCCAGTCAGTGTAATTACAGTTGCTGGAAAGCACTAGAAGGAATAAGCAGCCTGCAAGAAAATAAAAAGAGTAAGAGCCGATACAGGTTTGTCAAGAAGCAGCTATGTCAAATCAGCCTCAGTGACAGCCTCATGCCAGCTGGGCAAAGCAGTGGTATCCCGTACCTTGGAGCTAGCGAGCTTTCTGAGCATATCAAACCACCTTTACGTGAGTGCACAAGTGGTCAGACAGTCAAACTCCTGAGCGGTCGCTGCTGGACAGGAGAGCTGCCCAGAAAGGTCCTGCAGCCAGAGCTACGCTCTGCCCCGCACAAGCCAGCGTGCGCATTACTGCTCTGGATGAAGGGCTGGTGCGTGTTTTTACTATTTTTACACATGCCACCACCTTGGGAGGGGGTGGAAATGTACTGGGGGACAGGATGGCTGCTCAAATTGACCTTGACAGATTAAAAAGCCTGGGAGCGATGGGCTGCAGTTCATTAAGGACAAGCGCCCACTTCTGCACATGGGCAGAGTCAGCCGAGACCACAAACACAGGATGGGGAAGGCAGCACTTCTGGAGAAAAGGATCTGGGGGCCTGCATGGCCTCTCATCCAGCATGAGAAGCGTGAGTCACCAGTGCTATGTGATTGCAAAAGAAGACAGCTACCCCAGGCAGGTGACACTTCCAGTCTGCTTTGCCAGGGATAAGGCCACAACTGGGGCTCTATGTCTTGTTTTGGGCACTGCGATGCAAAAAAGATGAAGGAAAACTGGACAGCAGCCAAAGGAGAACAGTGGCTACGATTAACAATTTAGAAAACATGACCTAAAAGGAAAAAGATGATGGAATATGAGCTATTAAGATTGAAGGGAAACATGATCTTAGAATATTTTAAAGCAGCTAGAAGAAAGTAGCAATTGTTACTSTGTGGATAAGATAAATAACTGACTCAAATCATACCAGGAGAGTTTTAGATGAAGYATTAAGACAAATTTACTAGGAGTGAGTCTGGAGAAGCACTGGGCTGGTTTGTAAGGAGAAGCTGGGGGGAAAGCAGGGGCTGTAGGAGCAGGCTGAACAACCACATGGCAAGTATAACATTGGGACACTGCCCCTGCCTTCAAGACAGGGGATGGACTACATGATCTCCCAGTGTCCCACCCAGCCCTGTTTTCTGTGATTGCTCTGTTCTAACTCATTCTCGCTTGCATCCTTCTCTGTTCTCCACCCTTAGGCAAAGCAATGTCAGATGCTAATCTGAGAGGTGCCTGTGCACTGGTGTACCGAAGGTGTGGGACAGCAAAGGCTTAAAAACCTAAGTGCTTTAGGGTGAGGAAAAAAGCATCAGATAAGGGACAGATGGAGAAGAGTCTTGTTCTCGAAGACTCCATATGCAAGAGATGTATTTGTTTACTTCTTTCTGTCCCACAATTACCCTGTCGTAAAACATGAGTGAGAAAATCCCACTCACTGCTGACATTGTTATGAATGAGTTACTGTGCTGGGAGTTTTGCAACACACTGATTTCTGCTGTGGTGGAACTAAACGATTGTGCAAGGCCACAGCTGTCAAAGCCATAATCCGTGTGGCTTTGGTGCCGGCAGTGAAAAGCAGAGCGTGGAGCAGAGTGAGCTGATCCAGACCTCACCAAGCACCTCCAGCTGCTTCTCCTGTACAAACTCAGCAACAATTTTTGGAGGACCCTCTGGCTCACAGCCTTTTTTTCTGCACTGAGCATCTGCTGTAGGGGAGAGAGCCAGAGCAATGCCAAATAGGTTTTTCGTACGCACATTTGTACATGTCTGCATACACAACCACTTTGTTACAGTAATACAACTCCACTTTGGTTGAGGGTGTCAATATTTTTGCTGACCAAGCTGAAAAGAAAAATAAAAATTTCTGTCTACTATCAGCAAAACAGACACATCTTAGTTCTACTGGAAATTTTTTGAAGCTTTGAAGTCTGCCTGTTTTTGAGGAAGAAAGATTAGAAGAAGAGGTTATTTATTAAAAAAAYGCTATATTTGGAAATGACACATTTAAAAATGAAAAATGGTAATGTTTTGTCTGGAGCTTGTCAGAATGAAGTGTTGTGACTCTTCTTCATTCTTTTTCTCTAATTTGGAGGGGGGAAATCCCCCCCCAAACAACTTGGCGCTTTCAGAGATATTTTAGTCAACCTGAATATACCTTTTTGATGACAAAAAACCCCATCACTCAAAATCTCACCCGGTCACAAAACCTCACCCACCTTTTTGTACGTAGGCGTACGAATATGTTATGCCTGTTAAGAAAGGGAAATGAACCATTCTGCCATATGGCATATTTGTACCTCTACACTGGCAATGGCCTGATTAAACAATTTTGATTAAAATGATGCAGTTCTACTAAGACAGTGTGTTGATAGCTGATGCTGATAGACCCAAACATTGTGGCAATAACTGAAGCAGGCAAGGATTTCTCAAAAGACAGCTCCTATACGGGGTTTCCTCCTGTACCTCCCATGTGACTGCCAGCCCTGAGCACCCAGGGCTTGGTGTCCCCCTTGCCCATCCCCGCTGCCCTGTGGGAGAGGGGTGCTACAGCTGGGCAGGGGTGCTTGCTGGTCCATGCAGGCAGCAGAGACACTTGGGAGAGGGTTGTTGGGGCAGAGAGGTGGCCARGAGAAGGAATTTGGGGTGGGAGGTTCATCAGGGTGCTACCTGCCACGCTGCTCCCATGCTGTGGAGGACATGCTCACCCCGACCCCCCGCCTCTACCTTCTCCTGCAAAGCCAAGCTGTCGTCATTGTTCTTCCCATCAACAGTGATGATTGCTGGTATTTTACAAGCCATTTTAGCTGAGCAACCCAGCATCTCTGAACATCACATACCCCCTGTTGYAGTTAATCCTGGTTTTGTTTCCTCTGCTGAACTAAGTCTTCCCTCCTCTTCTAATATGACAGAGTAAGCCCTCTGAGATGCAAAGTGAGAGCTGATTTGAAAGGGAAAGGCCTCTTTTTGACTAAGAAGCTCCTCTTATTTTGCTGTCGAGCAAAGGCAGAGGAAAGTGCCCTTCCCGGATAAGAGCGCCTGGCTCGGCTGGTTACCACCGCTTTGAGATGGGTGGAAGCAGAGCATCACATCAAGGCAAACTTGTCCTCTACTTTCCAGCCRGGTGCTATGATAGCGAGCGGATCCAGGAAATACTTAGTCTTTCCTTGGGAAATATCCTACCAGGTAGGGTATCTCACTCTGCTTTTATTCCCATCTTTTTCTAACAGCTGCTACACCAACACCAGAGCCTGTGCCGTGGTGTCAGAAGGGTGCCTCCCATCCACCTTACCAAACAGCCAGAGCCATACCAGGGCTCGTGGCTGATGCTCCTGAGGCTAAAGCAAGTTCTTGCTGGTGGTGTCTTCTGTTGCAACCACAGTTTCCTTTCTGTGTTCAAAGTCAATTCATCTAGACCGTCTGTAGGAGGAAGGAGAGGTTTCTACAAGACCAGGCATAGCAGTTTTGCAGCAGCTAAGCTGGCCATCACCCCCAGGCTGAGGAGCTGCAGTGGTGGCACAGGATAAAAAAACCCTCTGGGACTAATGTCAGAGGCTGAGCTAGTGTGCATGGGTGGTTCCCCGGTGCCAGTGAATATGTCTGGTTGTAGGAGCTGCGGACATGGCCATGCTGTTCGCCTCACAGCAAGATTCGTTTTGGTCGCAGCATTTGCCACAGCCTTTCCATTTAACATGGGGCTTCGGTGGAGCATCACTTTCCTGACCTTCGGGCTCCAAGTAGTTTGGGGGASTGGAAGTCTGCGTTACTCTGATGTACTGGTCACTTTTAGGCTGACAGTGTCTTCAGCTATATGAAGCATTGCATGGTTCTTTTCCCCACTGAAGCAACTATTCTGACAGAAGATAAAACAGCAGAAAGTGTAACTTCAGAGTGTGAAGACAAGAACCTCTGCRGTGGCGATGGCAGCAGGCGCAGCTAAAGGGGAAGCATGAACGGCGTGGTGCACAGCCTTTGTGGTGTGAGAGTCCCCAGCATCTGCTGGCTGCGTGGGGCCACTGTGGCCGCTGCAGGCTGACCCTGACAACCACCATCAAAACATAAGAAGGCAAAACCGAAGGCTCCTCCTACAGCGACGTTTTCCCTGTGTTTTTTAACCTGAGTGGTGACTGAGATGCCTGTGCACTAGCAGTTTCAACAAGGTGGTGATGCCACACAGCTCTTCTCKCCTGCAGCTCACAGTCCTGGCTGGGTGGACGGAGCGTGGCGCGTGGCACGGCTCTTGCACCCAAACCCGAACTGGCCATAGGCTGGAGCACCAGAGATACCAACAGTCAGTTGTCTCTGTTTTGCTGTAAGGTATTTCTTTCTCACAGGAAAGCCCACAACAGTATGGAGAGACATTGCTAGCACTGGTATTAGTGCCCAGCTAAAACTCAACTGGAGGGATGCTGCAAGGCAGCAGCCAGGGCTGCTGGAGAAGGGAGCTCTAGGGTGGATTTTGGATGGGTTCTTAGCAAACAGATATGAGACCTCCCTGTCCTCTGGCTCCCACCCAGCACCTTGGGAGCACCCCTGAGGCCCTGGGAGGGACTGCCCGGTGCCTGCTATGAGAGCCCCCACGTCAGGCATCCCCTTCACACACTTAACCAAGGACCATTTTACACCAGCTGGCTTGCTCTTCTCCCACAGGAAGGCTGCTCTACAGCCCCAGCACCCCGCTAGCAAACTCCCTTCAGCCCAAGGGACAACCTGCAAATACTGCTTTCATATGCCTGTGCTTTCTGTAAGGTGAGACAACCCTKCTTTTCCCCCACCATTTCCTCGCTGGGTTGTCTTTGAGTAGCAAACGTAACCCTTCCATGACTTTGCTTTACCAGGCTGAGCCCAGCTCTCTCGTGCTGCTCCTCCTGCCACCTTGCAGCCCCTCTGCACCTCTTTCCGCTTGAGTTCAGCACTTTTGAGTGCAGGTGACCTTTAACTTCTGTGTTCATTTTTTACYGCCTCTTGCTGGTTTACCACATTTTCTGCTTTGTTATCCTCCTCAGATGAACTTCAAAGGGCTGTTTGTTGGCTCAGTAGAAAATCCTTGTTTACCTGTGTGGCCCTTGTGTAACTGAGGACGTGGTGAATGCTACTCAGACTGAAAAAGTGTCAGGAGAGATACAAGTCATTACAGCCTAGATYGTAGCTGATGGTGGAGAAAATCAGAAATGCATACCTCCCATCCTCCTCCCGCCAGATATCCTCCTCTGAGCTTTCAAGGGAAGTTTAGCATACCTACAGCTTTCAGCACCCCGCATCTGTGAACACACCAGTGGTTATTTCTCTCTACTGCCCTCCAGTCCAGCAGTGCTCTCTCTGCCCATGCTCCCCCCGAATTACCTGTAGGAGAGTGAGTAGGGCTCAGCATGGGGGGAAGAATTAAAATCTACCTCCGGTTCTTCCTGGTCCCCCAACCCATGCATCTCCCATTAGTTTTCATCATCATAATTATTGCCCTTTCATCCAACAGTTCCCAAGTCCACCCCTGTGCTGTGGGCCTCCCCTCCCATCCGCTTTCATACCTACCGGTCAGGGACAGCACCTTTCCAAAGCCATATTTGTCATCTCCTAAACCTGTCTCCTCTCCCTTCCTTTCACTGCCTTCGACAAATCACATCCTCCGTTGCCTTTAATGAATTTTCTTCCTCTGTTGAGAAAAGCTCGGGGGACGGCTGTGTGTCAGGAGCACCGACCACCCCAGAAGCAGCGCAGGCACGTAAACCTTCCTGAAAGTCAGGCAGGGCCAGGGACTCGAATGCGTATATTGCTTCTCAAAACACAGTAAAGCTGCTCTTTGAAATGTTACATCAGACTCTGTAATTCTGCTGTTTCCCTCCAAAACACTGGCACCACCACAATTTTTCCTCTCTCTCCTTATTACCAAGCTGTTACCCATACGCCCAGCGCAGTCCTCTCTCGTCTGCCCAAAGTACGGCAGCCAGCCATCCTCCAACCATGGCAGTCGCCAGCCCTGCTCACTTGTATCTTACCTTTTTTTCACTTGAATTCAAGCTCTTTTCCTTGCCTTTGAGGTCCTCTGCCTCTTCTTGCCTGCTCCAGCTTTCTCCAACACACGCAGCGTTTCCTCTGACGTTTCCCTACCGCACTCTTCCAGCTTCATGCCTTGCTTTGCCTAGCTGTGCAGAATTGCGGCTGGTGAAAATACACGGCTGGAAGATTTCCCAATTAAAAAATATACATTTTAAATGAACTGAAATCTTTTTGCAAAATCATGACACATGCAACAGAACATAACTCAAGAAAAAATACGAGCTTTTTTTTTATTTTAGAGAATGTATAAATTATTTTAAATTGTTTAATATTTAATATATTTTTAATGGAGGCTTTCATTCTTTTATTGGTTTCAAACTATTTTTTAATTTTTTTGTATATGTTAATAACTTCTCAGCCAAACTAATGCAAAAAGCATCCAACRGAAAAGGGGGCATCTTTAATTGACTGATGTTTTGATCATAAAAAGCAATAATGAAAGCTGAACTTATTGATTTCTAAACAAAAAAGTAAATAGAATGGAGTTAGATTATGTTGTACTGTATGTAACAGCAGGACGTACTATTGACATATTATTAATCATACAATTAATATAGAGAGAATAGAATAAAACAAAGTTCTATTACAACAATGTTCAAAAATTAATTCTGAAAAAAAAAAAAAAGAAAAAAGATGAGCTGGTCTCTCTTACGTAATAAGACCAACTGGGTACTTGGAGGCAGGGTGGTGCCATGGTCATTGGTAACATTTTGAATACCTCAAGGGACAGGTCTTTTCTTTCTGACTGTGCTACTGACCAGTGCCAGATCATTAGGTTACTTTTTTTTTCCCCAGCCCATTTTTTCACTTTTTTTTGGTCTCCCTGCAGTATTTAGCTCTTCTCTTCTTTGGGACTGTCCTTCACTCTTCGTTTATCCAACAGCCAGCAAGCTGGAAAGTGACTTTGGATTGGAGCTGCTAGCTGCTACCAAAGAACCGGTTAATAACTTTAATAACAGTCATGCTTTGGATCTGCCACATACTTGTTTGGGGCTCTTGAGCAAATCTCTTACGTTCTCTGTGCTCCTATAAATCAGGAAAACAGCGCTTGTTGAGATTAATGGATGAAAAGCATATCATTTTGCTGACTTATAAAGCACCACAGTTTACAGTATTGCACAAAACAAAAATAATTTAAAGTTCTTGAATAAAATAAAAAATTTCAAGCCTGTCCCTGTTTTGATATTTTGTCTTTCACCATGCATCCTAAATGCACTAAAATATACTTTAAAAAAAACCCAAGGTAGCAAAGAAACTCTGAAATATCTCAATTTGAATAAAAGCTGCTTAAAAAATGATTGCAAAGAGGTATCGGTAGCTGTGAATTCTCATTTTGCTCAGAAAGTTAATACATTACTAATGGGGAGGGACATAACCAGACTGCAGTATACAAGTTTATATTAGCTGAAGGAAGCAAAAAACTAAAATAGTCCGACTCAGAAACTATATATCGGCTTCTGTAAAAAGTTGCAAATTTATTAGGGTGTGTTCTGTGATGGAGACATCTGGACTTCAAAACTTTTCGCTTAAATTGGGGGTGGCTGTGAAGAAGGGGGGCTTAGCAAACACATTTAAAGGAGAACACCTGTTCACGTGCTACCTTTACTGTCTTCAAAAAGAGCCGTATTTGATTTTTGTTTTGCAGAATGCGTTTGTAAGCCCTCTCACCTCTTTTCCTGTTTACCACAGCTACAAAACCTTCTATTTGCCTCAAAACCTATTCTGTAACTGGCAGCAGCCCATTCGACACCCGCATATCACCAAATCTCAGCCATCTCCACAAGCGATGGAGTAAACCTGGAAACTCCCGAGCCCGAGAGAGGACAAGGACACAGTAGAAGGAGAAGGTGACTGCGGCCAACTGAGAGAGYAGAGGCCTCTTACTGTCAAAGGTAAAGTCCATCCACGTTTAATCTGCTAATCTTAGAAGTAATGGGCTAACTTTGGCAACCAGGGGAAAGGGACCTGCGGCAGTTATCTCTCTCTTGATACCCTTCGAAAAATTGCTTTTTCAGTTTGACTGTTTTGCCAACTGATGTGGAGAGGGGAGAAAATGGAAAATGCTGTGCCCTGGTCGGAAGCTGTCAAAGACATTAACGGTGTAAAGGCGGTCTGAAAGTCTGAAGTGGAGCATCTCCAGTCTCTGTTCAGCCCAGGAAAAACACTTTTGAATTTTGCCAAAATCCGATGCATCATATCTATAAATCTATATCTATGTATCTGTATCTATCTGTGTATTTATATAACTATATATCTATAACACAGTATTCATTATTTTTTGAAAAATTTTTACTTTTGGTTGTTGAATCTATGGACTGCTTTTAAGGGGTGCCTCATGGGCTGTCGTGGTTTAACCCCAGCTGGCCACATAGCCCCATACTAGCTACTATGAASAAAATTAACTCTGCCTCAGCCAAAACTAGCACACAGGCAATTAAAAGCAAGCCATTGCTGCAATGCTTACAGTCACAGTATGTTGGGGGTCACACATCAAAAGAACTAGCAGGAAATATTTTCTACCCGTATCTGTTGCTGCATGAACAGCCATTATCTAGTGACCCAACATCTTGATATTTAGGGGTTTATGCATGAAAACAAAGTTGAAATTAATAATGCAGATGTCCTACCTACAGCTGAAAACTAAACATAGGAAAGAATTACACTATCAACGTAGATTGCAGCAGTGTTTTTCTCTCATCACTCATTATTTCTGAACAAGGAACTCCGTAGGGTTGAGTGTTGTATTTGTAACAGGTTTCTCTGCATTGCACATGCCAATTGACTTTGGTAGAAACAGTCCTGGTGCCCCAAGAAAAGCTGAGGCAGGTCAGTGAGGCGTGAGTAGCATCCATACCTGGAGCAGAGGTCGAACACTGACTCCAACACCCCTCTGTTCTGCACATACGGATCCTCCTGTTTCCCTGCACAAGGTGGCAGAGCCGGGCAAGAAGGGGTGAATTCTGATTCTTTCCTCGTCAACATGAAAATTTTCACCGTTTTCTCTCTTTTCGTACACCCAAGCAGCAATTTTTAACTCAGGAGAGCATGTCGTCTACTTTTAATGAATTAATCACTGCCATTCATATCATTGCTGCAGCTTAATAGCAATGATTATTACAAATGATTCTTCCCTCCTGGAAACTTTGTGTCTTTGAAGCTCTTTCAAGATGTGATCAACCTGTATGCACGCATAACATAGGTGCAGTGCACAATAAAYATGCAAATGTCTTAGCAGTGACAAAGCAAATTCCTTTGAAACAGTGTCTTTTGAAAGAACCATTACTTCTTAAAATGTGAACACTTAACTCTGCAAACCAGACCACCTTTTATAGGGGTTATGAGGTGACAYCTGAAAAAAAAAGGTGGCTAAAGCACTGACTGACTTTTGGAGAGCAGGTCAGACTATTTTAAAGCTGTCTTCATTGCAATTCTTCAGAAATGACAGAGAGGAAACACTCCCCCACATTGTTTTGGTTTTCTCTAAACTAGAAAACTGAAGTTGGGTAGAACAGGCAGGAGCCGATAAACTGCTGTGTTTTAGCAATAGGCAGAGCCAAGCCGCTCACCAGCTAACCTGGAGGTCAGTGGCAGTCTCGGTGCAGCAGCCCAGAGCTCGGCACTGCAAGTGCTGCTGTGTACCCCTGCAAACTCCTTGCTGCTGCAGAGGTTTTTTGCATGCGATCCTGTACCCACCCATGGAAAACTAGCTGACATGTCTCTGCACTCCATGCCAGTATCTAGCCCTGATCAACTTAGCTGAAAATGTGGTTATGCTGCTGGGTTATGGCGTCTTCAGTCAAGACACTTTTATAAGGGTCTTTATGCTACAGGCAAAAAGCTTCCCCACCCCAGGGACCACAAGAAAATTCAGATTCGTAGATCAGATGCAGGTTTTGTACCACTTTGCACCATTACAACTATTCAGAGCATGAATCTTTCCCTGTCACTATAATGACGAGGGGCTAACTCACTGGCGCTGAGGCAGTTTCAGGGAAACTGAGAGCATCCCAGTGTTCACACTTATACATGTACAGGAACAATTGGCAGGCTGCAGGTGCAGTCTTTTGGGTGGTACAGCTGCTCTTGTCCAGCCAGTGAGACCAAGACTGCATTTTGCAGTCCCTCTCTGCCTGGAGGCTGACCCACGGGCTCAATGCAGCACAGAGAGAGGCAGAAGCCACTCTGGGAGTCCTGTGCCAGGACAGCCAGTCATTTATCCCTTCTTTTTTCCTGCACAGGTATCTGAGATGAACCCCACAAGCCAGTTCCTTGGCACAACAGAGTATGACTATGGATATGATGAAAACACTGCTCCATGCAATGAAGGAAACAGCTTTCACAGGTTCAAATCCCTTTTCCTGCCGATCCTTTACTGCCTTGTGTTTGTCTTCTGCCTTCTGGGAAACTCCTTGGTCCTCTGGGTTCTCCTSTCTAGGAAAAGGCTGACGACAATGACTGACATCTGCCTGCTGAACCTTGCAGCTGCCGATCTCCTCTTCGTTGTGCCTCTCCCTTTCCAAGCCCACTACGCTTCAGACCAGTGGGTTTTTGGCAACACTATGTGCAAGATAATGGCTGGCATTTATTACACAGGTTTTTATAGCAGTATTTTCTTTATAACCCTCATGAGCATAGACAGGTATATAGCAATTGTCCATGCTGTCTATGCCATGAGGATACGGACAGCCTCTTGTGGCATAATCATCAGCTTAATCCTGTGGCTGGTGGCTGGCTTGGCTTCTGTACCCAACATCATCTTCAACCAGCAGCTGGAAATCGAGCAGTCTATGCAGTGTGTCTCCACATACCCCCCAGGCGACAATACCTGGAAGGTCGCTTCTCAGTTTGCAGCCAATATCTTAGGCCTCTTGATTCCCCTTAGCATCCTCATTTGCTGCTACACCCAGATACTGAAAAACCTACAAAAATGCAAAAACCGGAACAAGATCAAGGCAATCAAGATGATTTTCATCATTGTCATTGTTTTCTTCCTTTTCTGGACTCCCTTCAATATCGCACTGTTCCTAGACTCCCTGCAGATCCTGCACATCATCAATGACTGCAAGGCGAGCTACCAGATAGCCCTGGCCCTGCAGCTGACAGAAACCATCTCCTTCATCCACTGCTGCCTGAACCCCGTGATCTATGCCTTTGCCGGAGTGACGTTCAAGGCCCATCTCAAAGGACTACTTCAGTCCTGTGTCCGTGTCCTCTCCAGCCCTGCCGGAGGCGCGAGGGCTGGTCAGTCATTTTCAGCGCCCACCCAGCTCTCCGGCTGCTCCGACAGCGCAGGGGTCCTGTGAGCCCACCTGAGCTGCCGCCTTCTGGTGCGAGAAGTTGGCCTAAGCTCTGACATGGCCCTGGAGGTTGCACCATGTGTGCAGCATCCTCTTGGGAGGACTAGTATATCTATGCCTCCTTTTGGGATATGCTGTGAACTATGGCACAATAAGTGCCAATGTTAGTTTCCTAAGAGGACCGGTGCATTTGTAAGATAGTGACTCTACAAGCTTGCCACAGAATGGTTTTTAATTAAGTTTTAGAGCTTTTTTAATACATTTCAGCAAGCAGGGTGCTTCCTCTAGTACTTATTTTCTCCTCTGATGAAAGCATCGCTTCTGCCTTACCCCCAAATATGCTCTGCCTTGTGGAAGCTGTTCCATACCAGAATCCCTACATCCCTGGGACAGGCGTGGGACACTCCTCCGAGAGGCGGGGAAGGGGACAGGCATGGGATTACTTCACATTGCAAAGAGAGAATCACTGTCACYGTTCCCCCTTTGCTTCAGCTCCCAGATAAAGAGGCCCCTCAGCTCAGGGTCCTGTTGCTTTGCTGTGGGACGCTCCCAGGGGCACGGCYGGGGGGTCCGTGGAGCTGCTGCCGCCCAAAGCAGCCTTTGGTGGTGATGCCTTCAAAAATAGCAGAGCAACGCCTCCAGGTGCCCCCTATACCAGCCACTCGCAGGGGCCCACACACTTGAATATGGCATCCTCACAGCAGCCTGGTAGTCTGCGTCGCCACTGGAGGCGCGGGTCCTCCAACTCCGTGCCCCCAGCGCTCCCTCCTAAATGTAAACACCACAAAATGGCATGTAGCACGTAGGCTCCRTCTCTTTTTCCATACATCATTTTCTGCTATTTTAGAAATGTTTTCTTTGAATAAATGTATTAACTGCATCTTTTTATGTCTCGGCTCCTGGAAGTCTTTCTAATGGCTCGCAAGCCTAGATTAGGATAAGGAAAGGACGTTTTTACTGGTTTTTGATTTTTGAGCGGGTATCACGTAAAATACATCTGATGGAATTGAGAGGCACTATGGAGCTCTTCAGCAAAATAAGTCCTTTCCTGCTGAGAAAGATTTGTTCTCAAAACCCCAATAAAAATTCACAGTGAAAAAATAACATTTATGTTGAGGTAATATTACTGTAAATAAAACTTTAGAAGTTAAACAAGAGAGTACCTGAAACCAGGAAAAACACAGCCTGGGTATTGTCAAAGATTGTATTTTCTAGGGTAATAAAAATATTATATGTTTTCTTAGTTCTACTTTTCYTTAGAAAATATAATTGTATTTTTTTATGTTTCCTAAAGATTTCAAATACATTTCTAACCTCAGTGCCAAAATATTCTTGCCATTAGCTACRTAGTATAGAAAACACTTCATTTATGATAGTGTAATTAACATTTCTAGGTTTTATTCCTCAATGGATAAGAAATGCACTGCAGCTCARTTATCATATCGTTTTACTTCTCAAGAATACTTCTAGTTATTTAGAAACAAAGCCCTCTCTTCATGTATTTCTGTGGGTTTTTTGTACTGTGCAGGCACTTCAATGATTGAAAAGAAACATGGGACAACATCTCAGGTCAGAGATCTTCCTCCTGTGGCCAGAATTTTGGAGTTTGGATAAAAGTATTTCTGTTTAAAAYGTTCAGTGACATTTACCATCATCTTACCTGTTGATGTTTCAGATGAAAATGGAAGGGAGAAGAAACAGAAGTTATATATATATTMTTCTTTAATTGGTATTTTGAGAAGAAAGGAAGATGGAAATGTTTTCTGGCCAGCTCTCACACACTGACATTTTCCCAGTGAGCTGCATCACCGCAGCTTAGACAGCACAAAACTTGGCAGTCAGGAGCCAAGTTTCCCGGCTGCAGGGAAGGGATGTAACTGAGACGGATCAAAGAGGGGGCCCTGGTCCAATTYAGAATGCATGGGACTTAACAGCACCAAGGAGCTGCCTTCAAAGATACAAAGTAACTGTGGAGAGTCCCCTGCACTTTTTTAGGCCTCTAGATTTCAAGGAATGATAATTTCATATCTGGCAGCTTTTTTGGCAGCTTTTTTTCTGATTGAAATTGGGCAYGTGTGAAACAGCAAACAATTTGCCCTGATCACTTTGTTTTATCAACAGCTGTGTRAAAAAGACCAAAACCAAGCAAAGACTGCTTTTAGGTAAAGATAGTATTCAAGGACTCTCTGGTTTTAAAACACAGATTTGGATCATATCTGCAATCTTCTTAGTCAGAAGAAACAATAAGGAGTAAGARATAAGGTCCCTAAATTCTTATTTTTCAATAATTGTTTATTTGCCTTGCTGAATTTCAAATTTCAAAAAGACAAGATGRTCCAAAGCACTGTAATTTTTCAAAGATCATGCCCCTTTTCAGGTTGCTATGTCATTCAAAGTCATATGAACCAGATATGCCCCAGACATGCACAATTTTTTCCAATGCCATCATGAAATTCTGCAAGTCTGAACCTAAAATGTCCCAAAGAGACTCTTGCATCATTAATGCAGCAATTTTTTCAGTGGTGGACTAGGATTCTCTCTGGGTTACAAGACAAGGGCCAACCTCTTTGGTTTCTATTATTTTTTTGYCCATCTCCCACTGAAATCATGCTCTGTGTGTGTGTATAATAGCAGAATTCAGCCCAAATAATATGTGAAGCCTTAACCAAAGAAGCAAAAAAGTAGGTTTTGCTGGACTCACTGCAGAGTTTCTTCCTCCTCCTCATCTTACACTGCTGCTTTTGAAAGACTTGTATTTAAGAATCCAGAAAGGTAGAGCCAAAGCCCCCATCCTCTGCTCAAGCACAGTCGATCTCTCACAGATCAAAATGATGGATTCTTAGGACACTTTTCCCTTCAGAAGGCTCTTTCTCTGTCTAATGTGGCTGCAAAAAGGAATAATACTAGTAGCTATTTTGCACCTTTTTATTGTATGAACTACCAGAATAAAGATACAAACATACCCAGCATCACCCCGAGTACTCATACACAGCAGAGATCTCAGAAGCATTGCGCCTCTTCTCTAAACATTAAATTTTCATGTTGTGAATCCACAGGATTTTATGCGATGGAAAGAATCTACAGAGACACTAAGAAATGTTCAAAAATTTTTGCACTTCTACGCACTGAAACAGTTCTGGATAACAGCACTACACTAGTAGGATACTACTAAGGAGCTTGTACTGCCATTTTTTCTGTTACATTTTTTTTAGGTAGAAACTTGTCAATGACAATCTGCTTTCTTCTGCAGATGTAATATTCTCCCTGGAATAAAGCAGATGCACTATTTCCTCAGTTTCAAGGGTTCTGACACAAAGTAAAATAATTTTGCAAATACTCATAACCCGATCAGCTAGTTTTCATCTGCTGAGATGTTGTCAGCTGCAAATACCACTGCAAAAGCACCAAGCAACATTCAGGTTTGATGTCACCTGGATTTCCTGGTGCTGTGTGTGGTAATGTGAATACATATGCCAAAATATCTAGCCCAATCTTGTTCCATTAAAATAGCGGAAAGYTGATCGCTATTCTGAAGAGGATGGAATAAGGAAATTATTGCTGTTCATAGAACAGATCTCCTAATGAGATGATGCACAACTAAAGCAATTAATGTTTCTCCAAGGACCAAGCTGTAACACCTACCATTGATATCAGATTGCCAGCTAAAGTGCAAAGTACCACTTTTCATGTTTGTAACATTTCCCTAGCCAGTTCTAAAATGTGTCTRAACCTGCTTGAACTTTCTAGCTATTGATTTTCATCTAACATGTTTTACAATCCTCCACTTTCCTGTTTCATGTTTCTCTGCCCTTTTGTAATATGATGCCTATGACACTGACCAGAAAGTCTGACCTTATTCTAGTCCAAGACCACTTGGCAGTGTGCAACAAAACATCCAAACATGCACATCCTCAAAAACACCTCCCAGACCTTTAAAATAAATAAAGTATAATAAAACTGTGCAAAGCAGTGCAAAGGAGAACCAGGAGAGTTAGAAAAGCAAGAACATCATGTAAGATATGGTGCTGTTGGTGATTCCTCCTGGCTTTTCTCCAGCTTGCGATTGCCAAGTTCACAGCTTTTGTGATGWTCCTCAGTCCTATTGACTTACCATGGGACAGCCCAACTTTAAAAAGATGTGAGATTGAATTTTAGATGTGTCACATTCGGCCCACCTCCCCAGGCTAGGGTCAAGAGAAATCTGATTTGATGAGGGCTCCTGGGAGATTAAAAAAGTGAACATGGGAGATCATTCTACAGGAAGAAAAATTCCTTAAAGTGAGGTTCTGCCTATTCAGAAWCAGTACTTAGAGGTTGTGCACACTCTTGCTTTCTCTCTCTTTGGCCCCATGAAGCCCCCCTCTTTCCATAAGGAAAAATGAAGAGCTGCACCTGGTGTGAGAGCAGGGTAAAGTGCTGGTTTGTTCTGTGTTGGCATCTGGATTTTCCCTCATCGTCTAGCAGGTGTAGAGGTCTGTGACATAGCTAAGGGGCTATGCCTTCCCAATGGGAACAGTGACAGAAGGTCAAGGGAGACAACCCACAGAAGTTGTAGAAAATGTCTACTTTCCTCACCTCTTCCACTTCTAGGGAGGAAAATTGGATGTTAATTTCTGACTAAATACTGGTGTTTCATTTATTCAACTTTTTTTTGGCTGCATCTGCTCAAGCTCCTAAATCAAAACTAAACAGAAAAACACTGGGAGAACTCTCAGTTAAGATGCTTAAGCAGTATGAAAAAAATGGGAATCAACCCATAGAAACCACTTGTTGAAATGATGTCAGAAATCATGCAATACTTCAGGATGATACAGCTCTGGAAAAAAATCACATTAACCTTCATCTTATAATACTACATTACTTAAGCTAATCTTCTCATTGAGTTTGGGAAACCATGAGTGTATGCCGCCGAAGAGCTGAAAAATTTATTCACGCTCCTAGCAGTTGTTCTTTGCTGTCCCTTAGATGCTGAGGGCAGTGGTCTCCAGGCAGACCCCTGTCACTGGCAGCCCCAGGCAGCTTTCCAGCCCTGGGACCACACACTCGCAAGAGGTTAGGCTATGCGGCAAATGTTGTGAAAATTCAAAAGACATTGCAGATTATTTCACCATAACAAGCTTAGCTCACAAGTCACACACACTACTAGATGGCAAAGACCTAGAATAAGTGTGCTTTAGGTGCTAGAAATAACTTTTTTTCCAGTGCAATTTCTACAATGGACAGTTCAGGGTCATGACGAGACAACAAAGTCACTTTCAAACTAAGAAATGTGCCAACACAGTAAATACAGTATCACATAGAGAGACTGCTTCAGAGACACAAACCTGTGAGGTTAAAAAAGCRTTCTGCTGTGTTCCGGCTAATTAGCAGCTGACAGCTATGACTAACAGGTCACACAGCTGCTGGTCCTGGACCTTGCTCAGATGTACCTGTAACTGTGCAATATAAACACATTTCTCCACTTATTACACCCTGTGCACCAAAATGTCSCCAGGAATGGCTTTTGGAGAGTCCCTCAGGTTCTCCCAACAGTTCAGGGACATGGACGTCAGCAGTCTGTGACAGGAGGGGCATGGGAGACATGAAGAAGCCTCAGAGTCTGTGGCTGGAATGGGAGATTTGTGACAAAACCAAATAGTGCCACCAACTGCTGGGAACCCAGGGTGTCTAAAAAGAATATGGAAAAAAATATGTCAACAACAGTTGTAGTATGGTAGAAGATAAAATTGTAAAGTGAAAGATCATCTCGTCTCTCAAGCGGGAGGGGGAAACGTGAAGTTATAACTTGGCACTGCTCTCAATTCTAGGAGCTGTTTCAGCCACTCTCCTTCTCAGAAATTTCAACCCACTGTAATAATACTCTTGAGCTTTCGGTTTCCTTGCCCCTTGTTATTTCTTCTGGGGCACTTCCCTTAGCACAGCCTTCCCACTCCTAAGGACTACTTCCTCTGTTTCAGGAGTGTTAGCACCTTGATTTCTTTTCTGCTGTAAACATGCTAGAGGGCAAGTCTCTGCCTTTGTCTCCAGTCCTTTCCTCACAGCACACCTCTTCGCTTCTCTGTATCAACCTGCCAGGTCGTTGGCTCTCAAAAGCTGGGGCTGAGCAAAGCTGCCCTGTGCGGAAGGTTGGTGAGTGAAAGAGATGTTGAATTCCTCTAGCCTCACTAGCTCCAGCTCAAAAATATAGAAATTTCCTGAAATATATTACTATATCTTCTTAGTATTGTCTTGTGAAATATTCACTGAATATTACCTCTTGTTACAGGGGGATGTAACAAGGGAGAGACTTCTGTAACCCTGTAAACGGAGACTGTGCTTTTCGAGTGTCTTCTGTAGCCCTGTCGCCCAGTAATACAGTATTGGTATTGCTATTGCCAGGCCACAGGCCTTGTACTGAGTGTGCAAGGCCTCAGGACTGAGGCTTGCCAGCCTGGCTTTGTCTGAACTCATCTTGACCTGCCTGAAGCTTTATTTTTGCTTGGTTTAGCTGCAAAAGCAGTTCTTCTGAGCAGGTGGCTGTATTTAGTTTGTCCTAGTTTTGTTTATCTTCGTGTGGCACAACCACAGTTTTTATACATAGTAGAAAAAGTAGTTATTCTTTCTAATATGACTCTAACATGATGCTGCAACATAGAGAAATACAGTCCTAGTATGGTAGCGGAGGCTTTGAGAMGTAGGGATAGAGGATGAGGTGTAGAGGGACCCTTTCATGAGGGTCCCTGAAGCCATTGTCCTTAGGACTCAAAGGAGCAGTGGAAGAGTAAAAGCATTACGCTTAGAAAAGCGGTATAAACTAGGAAGTGTGTATACAAGAAATTTAACTATTATTTTTATTATTATTATTGTTAAGATGTTTCTGCCCAAAAGTATTCATGTCTTTTTTCTTTTTTCCTCTTTTCTTTCTTTTTCTGAGATAATTAGATCTAGACTAATAACGATTGTTGGATTAGAGTGCTAAAAGATCAGTTACACTAACAATAAATTCTTGGGGTTATGTATAAGGTGTTTCCTTTTTGCCCATAACAGAATTGTGAGTATTACACTTGCCCCACAAACGAAGCCAACTAGGCCACGTCGAGCACCTTGGTAGACAGGCTGGGTTGTGGCACTGCAAATTTATGAGGTACGGCACCACTTTGGGGAAACCCAAAATGGGCGTGAGAGAGTGAATGTGCCTTACCCTGAAAGCCTGAGATTTCACAGGTCTGTATACGATAATCAATTAATTTAAAGCCAGGTTCTGTCACATGTTTGAGGTCCACCGCTGAATTCAGTGAGGCAGGACGCAATAGTCATCGGGATTTGTATAACGTTTTCCAGGGCTTGACATCTGTGTTAAAAAGATCCAGATAAGAACTACTTATTACCTTCTCCTCTTATTTAAGATAAAGATATAAAGAAGAGCTGGATCAGCCAAAATCAATGATATTTGTGGCCACAAATTTGGCTCATTTGTGGCCACACACTATAACTACCTGTAGTCCTTACACTAGAATCTTGGCTACAGAAACACACCTCACACGGTCTTCTTTCTGATACCTTGTGGGGGTTCTACTCTTCTTAGTTAGAAATACATTATAACCCAAATATATTATCCAATGCAAGCCCCAAATGCATAAATAAATTAACCCAGAAGTGAGATACAAAACTTTCTGTGGTTTACAATTTTCTGCTGAAATGACCTCATAATGCCACTAAGTTCTGAAGCTTGCCTGACTTCAACTTTCTTTAAGAACCTGAAAATCTCAGAGGTGTGCTGAAACTCCGGTGGCCCTTAGATGACTTCCATGCCCAACTTCACTCTCTCTCTCTCTGTCAGCAGTTCCGTTCCTTCTCTTGAGCTGGAGAAGATAATCAGGTGTCCTCTCTAATCCATCCTGGTGCACTCCAGTGTCAGCTGGTCAGTCTGTCTCCCCTTCTAATGGSTCGTCCTGTTCTTCTCCTCCTTCACACTCATTCTCAAGCTAGCTGATAAACTGTGTTTTCACTTGTCACAGCTTTCTGATACAGCTTTTCCAGGTTGTGGCTGATGTCCAGAGCCTTTGGCCCTAATTTTTCTAGGCTTTTTTCTCAGGCAGAGAAAATGTTAGGCTATATCCCAGGAGAGACTCCCTGATTTCAGGGAAAAGAACACAGGCTTGTGGGGCTTAGACTTACCTGACAGTCTTCTCAATGAAATGAGTGGAGGGAGGGAAGATGGAAGTGTCAGTGGTGARCACTGTGTAAGTATTTAATGTTTGATGCATTTAACGTATGAACAACTAGGAGATCAAAAATGGTCCCTCTTCAGTGTGAAAAACAGTAACAGACAGTAAACTTCTCCACTATCCAAGGACAAGTGCTAATAATATTGAAAATATATTGTGACTTGAAGAAGTCTTGTAAAATAGAGCAACATTAATTCCCTGAAGCTTGGTTTTGAGATTTCAGGTGAATCGAAGTGCACTTCAGGCAATGCAAATACATTTTTTTGCTAAGATTCACTTAAAGCTTTATGTAAGACTTTATCCCAGCATTCTTTAGTACAACTTAAGCAGAAATACCAGCTTTCCTTTGAGTTCCCTTGCTCAAATGGCTTTTCAGTTGAAGTTATTTTTGTCACTTACTTGTGGCTTGCTTTCGTCTTTAACACTTACACAACGTCTTCCATGAAGAACAGCAAACAAGTTTGCACGTGCCAAATATGGCATACAACAACCATTGCAATGTGATCTGTGAGCTTCACAAATACAGATGGACTTGGCTTCGTATCACACTTGCTAACACTGATACTGTTTTGCACAGTGGCACAAACAGCCTATCCACAACTGTTCAACTAACAGAGCAGGTGTAAAATATCTCACTTGTGGACAAAGCTGTAAGCTAGCTCTTCCATTCCCACTATGAGACAGCAATTAGTACTGCCTTTAAAAAAAAAGAGAGAGAATGCACTAAAATTTACCGCACCACAGTACAGAAGATACCACAGTGATCCTCATTTGCTGGGGATGGAGAACAGCATGCACAGTCTGTGGTATCACAGACTCTGTGGTGTGGTTAGTTTGCTGTGGACTGTGAGAAAGGAGGTTGTGCTGACTTACCTGGAGCCCAGTGTTTTCTTATATTTTCTCTACAGAAGTTACTAAGGAAATGGTGTCTCCACCCTGTAAATAAAACCTGTTGGAAGATGATTAGGGTCAGATTCAGTATGTCTATAAATCGGTGTAGCATGGCTACCAAGCTGGCTTCAGGCTGCTGGACTATCCATGTGGAGTTTTCTCAGAAATAAAGCAGGCTCCACCAGAYAGGTGCACAGGAGTGTGAGGCCAGTCTCTGAGAATACTGAAGACTATTTGGAGCTGGCTGTGTCTTTCGGATTCAGTTTCATTGAGCAGTCCCACAGATACCTGGGAAGCAAAATCAGGGAAGACTGACATTTCAGAGATGCCAAGACCTGCGCCACAAATACTACCGGAATCTGCAAGCTTGTCACAGGGCAGGCACAACTTCCACCAAGGGATTTAGGCACTTAGGCCTGAATTTATCCTACCTACCCTTAAATGCCTACTTCTAGCACATAAATTAAGTACCTTCCCTTTCCACTTAAACTTAAATTTTCATAGATGGCCTCAGAGGTTGTGTTCCTCATGTTCCAGGGCCCAATGTGAAGACCAAGAACCAGCAGCTACAACAAATGGGAACCATGCCCCAGCATAATACTTTGCTTTGGAGAAAAACAGTTCACAAACCAGGTTCCCCAAATTAATAGATCCTTGACAGTATTATTCAGAATCTTGGCACTTCAGCTTCCTCATTGCAAAATGGAGATAATTGTATTGATTCATCTCATAAATGTGGTGAGAAGACAAATACTGTAATATCTGTGAAGTAATCAGGTATTACCCTAGCAGAACTAGAGATACGATCATGAGGGAAAAAGCAAAATTCTGCAGTCCAAGAAAGGTCTGGGTAAAGTACATTAAATAAAGCCTGGTCCTGCACACTAGTGAAGTGCAATAAAAAGAACCCCAAATAACCAGTCCCTCAGCTGGCAGGATGGCTCCTGCAAACTGCACGAAGCCCCACAATGTGTGTACTCAAGAGGTAAACATTAAGGGGCAGATTGCATTAATATTTCCTTGTGTAGTTCTTCCTGTGAGCAACTCAGAATATCTTAAGAATATGTTGAACTCCCAATTTACTTACATCTCAGCTGTCATGTCTTACTTCTCCAAGGCTCTGTGAAATGCCCCAAAGCTGTGAGGAAGTACTATGACACCTGAGCAGCTGACGATGCAACTTTCACATGCCATCAACAAAAACTGTGTTTTCCTTTTATGTATCTTCCTATCTTTTCTAAAAAAACAGTGCCCCTTTAGAACACCTGCATGGGTATAAGGACGTAGGGGAAGAGGAGGATGACCTCTGCAGCCTTACTTCTGTGATGTGATGAGGAGCACATACAGTTTTCATGGACATGAGCAGGGTACAGTCTTCATAGTGTCCCAATAAATAGGTCTCTTCCTCTTCAGCAAAGGATGTAGACAGCATTATCAGGCTTACCTGCTAAAAAACTACCTCAACCCCAAAGAACAGCAAATTGAAAATATTTGGCTTGATCTTTTTCCAAAATAAAGAATGGTTTCTCACCACCAAAAGCCCCAAAGATTTCATTCAGGTTATCTGAAACATGTGATTGGGCTATAACTCAGTTTTATCAATGTACAGGTTAGCTGTCTAGTCTGAACTCATTGTCTAGGCTCTTTCTACCACTAAAGAAAGCCCCCTCCATATAGTGATCCATTCTAGCCTAAGGTGGAGTAGCTTAAGACAGAGGCAGTTACCCTCTGCAAATACCTACCTCTATCCTTTGACTATAGAGGGAGCCCTTACACTAGCTAGCCAATTATTAGCTAAGGGTGGGAGAGACGATTCCTACAGCCTACAACATTCAGTTTGAAGGAGTCTGCAGTGAATGACCTACTAACAGACCTTGCAAAGTCCTCCTGTGTGCTCCTCCTTGTGCTCAAACGAAGTTGCCACATGCCCATCCCTGTAAGCTTGAGGACAGCCAGCCCCCTGCTGAGGGCTACTCTGGATGAGGATGCTCAAGAGGAGTCTACTGCACAGGACTCAGCAATACATTTATTGAACTCCTTTTTCAACACAAAACATCTACTTCATCCAATCTCACCATAAAAAGGCAGGTTGAAGCACACCAGAGGAATGGGAAAGCAACTCCATCAGTATGCACCTTCCCTCTTCATGCTGTCCTGCTTTGCCTGAAATTCTTAAACATGCTTTGACACAGGGACTGAAGTCAGCATTTCTCCTTCCACATGGGAGGCCTAGAATATGACATGAACTGCAAGGCCATCGCTTAATCTTTGTTATGGTCTTAGTGGCATACAGCTGAGGCCCAGTCATTTCTATTTAGGTAATCTGCTTGGTAATTTTACCAATATTTTTGCCAACAGTGAACTGTCTCCAGCTCTCCCTTTCCCTCCACAGGAAGAAGAAAGAGACTTCTTCAAGAAATTAGGAAAATTGTGTCAGTGCCCTGAGTCTATCCCCACGTCTTGACTTCAGTATCCACATAGCATTCTACATTTCAGGCAACAGTATCATTTTCAGAAAAAGCTAGTTCTTTCTTACATTCAGCAGTTGATGGAGTAATAGAAGCACATCATGGTTTGGTTCCTTTGCTTCAGTTCTGTCAGTGGTAGTATTGTGACAGCTTGTAGAAAGCCCCAGTTGAAGTAAGACACTTTTGTTGCAGAAATTTTTCGTTCTTTTTTGATTCTTCTCTTTGGTACAACCAAGCGGTACTTCCCTGTTTATAGAATTTCAATTGATTAGCATGGTGAAGTTTATGTCCTGTTTTCTTCCCTTCTTGCTCTTTCTAATTTTATAGATGGAGAACCTAAGCAGTTCTCTAATTTTACAAGGCAAGCAATCTTCACCTGGCAATGTCTCTGACTTCGGGGTGCTTTTCTCCCACTGCTTCCTCTGCTTCCATCCCCTAGGCAGTTCTTTAGATTAGTTAATGTTTATAAAGCTCACTAAACTCTTACAGGAAAGATGCTAAGAGTAAAATCATAGAAAGTAAGTCTGAGAAAGCTCTCCAGAGATCATCTAGTCCTTTCCCAATCATTTCTCACAGGCCATGCTTTCTACACCAATGAACACTTCATTCCTTTCCCTTGGATTTCTTCAGAGTCCTAACATCCCTGAGAAAGGGATTTTCAGGTGGCTCTGTCCTTTCTAACAGGCACCGTCCTCTTTAATATAATAATAATTTAGCTACAATTCAAAATGTAGTCCCACGTGACTAAAATTAAGTGTCCAATATGAGATATTTCTTCTCTTTTGAATCTTTCTTTTTTCCTGTATTTTAGTCTTGATCAAACTTTCTGATGTAGCTTCCAATTATTTGCATTACCAATTCGGAAAGAAACCATCCCTGATTTTCAAAGGTCAGAGCAATTGGAGCTCAGGCAGCCCGAAAACACTGTCCAGTTGTCTTCAATCTAAGCACCCAGAATGGAGGCACAAAGAATTAGAACTCTTTCAAAACAATGTTTGCAAAACTGTGCTTTCTTTCTCAAATTAGAAGTGAGTCGTGAGTCGTGAGTCATGAGTCACTCATTCCCCATGACAAGGATCCATCAAACCCATTACGCCAAACTCAAGACCGCTGCTTACCTTGCAGATTATGAAACTAGCASGTAGGTCTTCCAAGGATGACTTCTTCTGTGATCTTTCCTAGGACTGGTATGTGTAAGAGAGAAAATAAAAACAAGAATTTATCCATTCCTGAGAGACTTCAAATTTTAGCAGTTCTATCAATATATGGATGGTTGCAGGTTAGTATACTTTTTTTTCTCCCACATTCATTTAGAAAGTACTGTCTGCATAGGCTGCTTGCTATACAACTAGGTCATTTTCCTCTCCTGCATGGGAGGGATTCAATCCCAAAGTGCCACACTTGCTAAGTTTCCAAAACTTTTGCCATCACTTACAGGTTGGCTCTGCTAGTTTCAGCTGTAACTGCTTTTTGCTTGGGTAAACTGATAGAGCAAGGAAAAAGAAGGAGTTTGGTGACTCCAGAAACTCCCTGAAAAAGACAGAAGGAAGCCCCAGTGTCACAAGACAGGGAGAGAAGAGGGCAAGGATTACTTCTGGTACCCTCAGACAATTACACCCACCCAAAGCCCCTGGGCAATGGACTCCAAAGGAGTCCCACTCTTGAGAGCCCAGACAAGCCCCTTCTCCAGTCAACCGCCCCTCTTTCTCATGGACAGCGAAAACAAACTGCCTTAGGCGGATTTTTGATCCTGCAAGCCAAGCATTTCTTTACCAGGCATAGTAGTTCACAAAAGATTAAACTTGAAAACAAAACTGCTGAACTGGCAGCCTGTACACKGAGTAGGAAGAGATGTCCTGAGTGGTAAAAACCGTAACTTTTCAAATTCAGAAAGCAACTCAGAGGGAAATGGTATAGAAAGAAAATGGGGGTTGTGTCTCCCTGTTATCCACTGTGTCCCTGTAGGGAAGGCCCTTTCTGCTCAGGTTTGAAGGTTTTCAYTGGTTTGCAGTCTATATTTACAGCAAAATCTACACAGCCCCTTCCAGATCAACAGGAAATATTTACATTCTTTCAGACATCACAGAGACCCCTCTTCCTAATGCCTTGCTTAGGTGCTCCTTCTGAAACAGCTCTGTGAGTCTCTTTTATACTCTCTGGAACACATATGGTCAGGTTATGTATCACTGGTTTTATTGAAACTCCACATAGATTTTCTAGGAAATGACAAAATCCAGCTATAATTGTAGCACAAGCCAGTCTTACAGCTTTTCAGGAATACTGCAGGAAACCACCCAGCAGTCTTAGAGAAAATGGTCAACAGCTGCTGCCAAAAAACTGCAAATTTGAAAAATGTAGCCTTGCTATAACTTGCTATAAAAATGTAAAAAGACTCCTCAGGGGGCAGATAAGTGGCCATATTATTCATCAGTCCTGGTTTATAATGATCACTTACATAAGCATCAGTTATCACTCCAACAGCTGCAGGCTGTTGCAGCTGCAGTGCCAACAGCATTGGTGAAGTGAATGTTTTAAAAAAATAAAWGCATGACACCAGCCTGTACATTCAACTATACTTTCTGCCTTTGAAGCAAAAATATATTTTAACCACTTTCTGTTATTTTAATCTCTTTCTTTCTATTGCTTTCAATCCTGCAATGTCACCACATCAAAAAGGGAAYGAGCTGCAGGTTCCAGCTTGCCTCATACAACAGCCTCTGACAAGTGTAAGACTATTATAAATGGCTTTGCAAAAATTACAATAGGTGTTCAAGGAAGGGGTCTACACCACACAGTGCAGCGTGGTGTAGACTGCATGAGCTGGTCACATAACCTGAAGGAAGGTAGCTCTACCAGCACAGTGCTCTGCCTGACCTAATTAGCTCTGCAACGTCTGGACCTTGACATGTCTCTCTTCACAATGCTCACCTAAGGGAAGTGTGATGCTGTCTAACATGACACTGCTTTGCATAGTATAAACATACCCTAATTTTGCTTACAGATTCTTTTTCGCTAGTGATGATGAAGGGGAGAAACATGCAGAAATTATGTAGAAGTCAGTCAGTGACAATGAACATGAAGAATACCTTGGTGGGGTTGTTTCAACAGTCATTTTGGAGACCTGAATTTAATTTTAAAAGCACACATTCTGTATGCCAGGTATTTCACACCACTTTCTGTTGAGCTGCAGAAGTGTCTAGAGCAGCTAGAAATACTTATTGTCCTGAGAACAGGATTTTATTGAATTTAACCACCCAGTCTTAACCCTGTAGAGAGATGCAGTAATTCAGATACTGACTGCTCCAGTTCCAGCTGGAGCAGAACAAGTAGACGCCCATAAAGTCTTCATCCCTCGGTTCTGAACTCAGCTTGGAAACTGGGCGTTTTCAGAAAAGAAGAACCATACCCTTGATTTTTGTAATAATGTTTTGCAATAGATCACACAGGAAGTGCTGTTTCCTATTTTCAGATATACGGTTTAACTATGTGTTTGTTCACAAAGAAGCAGAAGAAGACACTGTCAGACAAAACAAGCTTGATAAATCAGTGAGTAGCTAATTTTTTTCTTTTTTTACATGTAAATGTGTATATCTAGATATAGTTTCACTCAGTGGGGAAGTATATGTGCCTAATGACAGTGGCAGCAGAGCTACCATTCAAGCAGAGACACTATCTTTACAAACAACTGGGTCTTGTAACTAGCTTACAACTTGGGATAAGGCTAAATGTGAGAGTAGAGAATTGAACTGGACAAATGGTGTAGAAAATTGTAATCTTTTTTGTACTAGAAACTTACTGGGTCCTGGTTTCAAAACTGTTCCARGAGGTCAGTAGCTTGAAAATGTATTCTGCTAAGGATATAAACTGATCAGACATGAAATCCTTCACATGTAATCTAACCTCTCCAAATCTAAGCCACATCTTGCTCTATCAGATGCAGATGGCAGATGTTCTTCATCACTACCCTATCACATGGTTTCTTTTTATTATTCGAGCATTTAATCTGTTAAAGGTGTTGTTTCATTATCATACTATGAAGGAATACGTTCTTTGGGATTGGTTCTTCGTTTTAATGTGATGTCTCTGAGCCACCACATTAGAAAGCCTGTACTCCGTATCTCATATATATTAGTCATGATCTGGCTTACAATTTTTGTTAATGAGGTTTTACATGAATAAAATTCATCACTACTACATTGGAATTGTACCATTCTCACACACAAGGAGAGGTGAGCTCCTCTCCTTGGATAAATGAGACTTGCCACTTGGGTATTAGCAAAACAGCTACAATAGCCTAAGAACATAATTTTTTTTTTTTGGTAGTATATCAAATATGCAGCTATAGCAACATTTGCTTTCATGGGAGAATTGCACTGTCATTTGCGAGGAACAGTTGACAGTGCCAGAGCAGTGGGTTTGAACTTCTCTGTGTGGAGACCCTTATAGCAATAACATGACAGRGGCATGATCCTATGACATATGTTGGCAATCTCCACTCCAGACTATTATCCTTCCTTTTTATACTCAAGTTCATCGCCAGAATGATTGTGACTGCAACTGTTGTTTGAATTACTCTGAATTCAATGTTTTATCTGAAGCAGTTCAAGCAGAGACACTGAARAAAAAAACCTGAACAGACATACTAGCACAGGATTTAGCCTACACAAGAGAAGAGCCCTCTTACACATATAGTCATGATTTGGAGGAAGACATTTAATAGCTGTCTCAAGTTTCTCTWTCTCAGAGTGCTTATTTTCAGTGCTTATGCTACTCTTTTACTGTACATTTGTTTAGGTAGGAACACCTCCTACTTCTTTTGTTTTGCGACCACATAGACTGACTCTATTTAACTGCAGAAAAGCTCAGAATTTTTGCAAGACTGTCTTTCTGGTTTTGGCAGGGAATGGAAACAACTGGATCCTGAGAGTTCACAGAGAATTAAGCCTGTTTTTTCCAGCCCAGAACATATTTTTCCTTGAAAGTTCTGCAGGGATGAAAAAAAATCATCAGTTAGGAGGCAAGCCATTCTGAAGAGATGTTTCTAATGCTCAGCTGTTATAAAAGAGGAAGAGGTTTCCAAAGCAAGRTTTAATTTTGGAAGGGACTGTCTTTCCCCAGTCATATCCTGGAAAGAAATCCTGTGGTCACGTGTTTGAGGGAAACTATCAGCTCAGAGTCTTACATACAGCATTTAGATTACACTTCCATCTTTTCCTTCAACTTTCTTGGTAACTCAAGAAAAGTGTGTACTTTTATGCTTGCTCCCCAAGATGTCTTTGGTGTCAAGAACTACAGTCTTTTCTGTAGTTTTGCCTGTCCAGAGACTCCTTCTGGAAAGTCAAAGGCAAAGTTAAAGARATAGAGCTGTTAGCAGGAAACATTGGGCACCTCTCTTGCAACACCTGCTATCAGGATATGGGGTATTATTTTTCTTCATTTAAGTTTCAGTTTTACTCTGTGCTACATTGTACTTCTCTCTCTTCATAAAGTGCCTTAGATGCTGCTGACACATACTTTTAAGCTGACTACAAGTCACTAAGCAATTTCTTTTTCTGAATGACAAACACTTCCATTTGTGAAAAGGAGGAGAGTGAGGGTAGGGGGAGTAGCGCTGTGTTACCCGTTCATACATTTCAAAAGAGAAACCTTGTCTTAGACYGTAAAAAGGGAAAGGGAACTTTGAGGGTCATTCAGTTTTGAGATAAGCAGCCCCATTAATGCACAGATGCTCTTCTAACTTGTAGTTGCCAAACGTTCTGATTTCAGKGAGGAAATTTTGTCCAAATCCCCTTTAGGGCACAGCAGACTCGTTGAGCTGTGACAACTGCCATCCCTGAATAAGTCAGTGTAGCTACTCAGGAGCCTCTTTGCTTGAATTACTCTAAGATGGAAATGTCTGATAGTCATACCAGCACCTAGACACTTCTGTAGCTAAAGGTGACACACTATAGATAACAGCTAATACTCAAGAGCTAGCAAAACTTCTCTCAAAGCAGCTGAAATACAGAAATCTGAAAAGACATGATTCAGAGCTACATCCTCATTACAAGAATCTCTGATGTTGCAGAAAGTGCAGTGTTGTTAAAACTTAAAGTAATGAAATTACATTTATTTTGGCTCACAACATTACAATTATTAAGAGAATAAAATTTTCTCCCATCCAAGCTGTAACCCCATTTTCTCTGCAAGAACTCTCCCAGAGTGCAGGTATTTGGCCTGGGGCTTGGTCACACTTCACTGTACCCAACTTCTTGGAGACTCGGAGCATAACCGGTCTTCTGAGGAGAAACGAGAGTAGCTCTTACTGGACTGCTCATATATTTAGATGCTTTTGCATGATAAACACACAGGATAAATTAGAAGGGAAGGAGGGCACTGAAGAGAAAATTCTCCTTCTCTTATATTTCTACCGTAGGTTTGACTCAGTTGCCCGCTTTTGCAGAAATAGTCCAGAATTTCTGTTAGCAACCAAAACTACCCTTCTGCATGCAGAAGCTGTGGGTGTGTGGGCACGACAGTGGGAACTGATGGTGCATTTAGTCCATAAAGTAAACAAGAAAGCCCGGCAAATGAAAATCATTAAAACTTTCTGAATATTAATTTGTAAGTTTAGAAGGAAAACAAGAGGGAAATAAGCCAAATAATCACAAGTTCCCAAATCAGAATCTCTCAGAAGAGACCATTTATACTTACAGCACAAGAGCAGAGATAAACCTTTGCTAACACACCCGTTCTGAAGGTTCACACCCAGATCATTTTAGAGCCAAAACCAGATTTCTTGTCAAGGGCTACAGCTTCTGCAGAAGACGTTCTCTTCTGCATGAAAATGAAAACTGGAAAAATGGTTAAAGATAAATGGAAAAAAAAAATGTATCAAATGCAAACAGTATTTTCCAATAGAATTTGTTAGCCAGATCAGTTTTGTAGAGCTCTTTGTGATTAACATTGCTTGTGAGCAAACGATAAGGAATTTTTTAGAAAACATTTCAGAAAATAGTTTTAATATTTTGTGGTTGTTGTGAAGAGGAGGATCTGACTTCTATCCCATGCAAATGCTCAGAGATTTCCCATCAGGTCACAGACAGTAAACAAAATAACCACAGTACATGCTGTCTTTCTAGGCAGCATCAATGTCAACTGCACAGGGCAGGAGCTTGATTTTGGTAGTGGAAAGGCGTACTGGGTCTGGCTAGGATGGACTTAATTTTCTTCACTGCAGCCCTTATGATGCTGTGTTTTAGATTTGTGGCCACAGCTGGGACAGATGACCCAAACTGACCAAAAGGATATTCTGTGCCATATAACATCATGCTCAGCAATAAAACTGGAGGGGGGGGGAAGTTTTTCCAAAGTAGGCATTGCTCAGAGACTGGCTGGCCATCCATTTGCTTGGTGGGAGGTGGCAAGTATTTGTCCTTGTATCATCTCTTGTGKTTTTTTTCTGTTTCCTTCGCTTATTCAACCGTCTTTATCTCAACCAACAAGTTTTTCTTGCTTTTGCCCTTCTAATTCTCTCCCCCATCATGCTGTGGAGGGAGTGAGTGAATGACTAGATTGGGGCTTAGCTGCTGGCTGGGGTCAACCCATCACAGAAGACTCGGGCAGCAAAGGAGACAAATCTGTAGGGAATCAATTACCTTTAGTTCTGTTAGTCCCACAATTATTTTCTGTTGTTTTTAAATCTCAAAATAAGTTCCAAACTAGATAAAAAAAATTATTACTTTCTTGGTATATATACAAAGATTCAACAAGGCTAAGTGCCCCAGGGGAGGTTTAGATTGGATATTAGGAAAAATTTCTTCACTGAAAGGTTTATCAAGCACTGGAAGAGGCTGCCCAGGGAAATGGTTGAGTCACCATCACTGGAGATATTTAAAAGATGTGTAGATGTGGTGCTTAGGGATGGTGTACTGCTGGACTTGGCAGTGTTAGGTTAACGGTCCGACTCGATGATCTGAAAGGTCTTTTCCAACCTAAATGGTTCTGATTCTATGATTCCACGATTCTACATGTGCATGAGTGTATATATATGTATATATACATGTATGTATACCTGTGCATATACACACACAGAAAATTGTTTTAACACCATGTACTCAATAAACTTTGTTCATGAAGATTATTTGTATTATATATACATCCACTGAAATAAAGACCCAGATTAAAACTAGGTTGTCTGGATCCTGAACAGTCTGTAATTACGTATCAGGAAATAATCCTTTCCACAAACAGCTGAGTAGSCTGACAGGAGCTTAAGACACTTCAAAAATTTCATATGGTACAGCTCAGAATGGCCCACCATGTAATTAAATCAAGCTTCAACCAAAAAGCAGACTGGGGGTCTGCCTCTGTGTCACTCCAGCCATGGGCTGAGTTTCTTCAGTTACATTTACTCTTGCAGAACTCAAGTGCAGACAGAATGAAGTGGTGGTTTTGAGAATGTGGTCTCTGCAAAAGACGTCTGCAATCACACAGGGCAGACCTCGCCATTGAGAAGAGTGCATGGCGGGGCTGCAAGCAGGAAAGGAGCAAACACTGCTGCACTACATGAGYGGTCAGGGTTCACAGAGCAAGTCGGGGCAGACGTGCTACCTGAAGYCTTCTGTGCCGGGAGCAGTCTGTTGCCTTTGTCAAGRGAACAGGTAACAAATTGCCAGGAAAACGCAGATTTCAAAACCATCAACCTGGTGTAAACAGCCACCAATCTGCCATGAAGTGCCTGACAAAAGCAGTCATGATGACACAGGAAGAAAGAGCCCAGTCCCTCCAACAGTCCCCAAATTAAAACTGGAGGGAYGGAGAGTTTGGGCAAACCTTGTACTTCCTCAATTACTATGTCACCTCACTGGAAACAGTGACTAACAAAAAGGATGGAGGACAATATCAAACAACCACTACACATGAAGAACTGTTCATGCACACTCACAGAGATGCCCATATCTGCCTTTCACCTTTGTGCCCCCTCCAAGACACTTAGCCAATCCAAACTTTGGAGCTCCTGAATCACAGCTGCTAAACAGCTGCTGAAACAAGGAATCAAAACTCCTTTCATCCCTGAGCACTGGGGAGATCTTTCAATTGACAGGAAGATGCCACAACAGATACAGGTGTTATAGGCCACGCTGATAGCAACTGTCATCTTTTATGCCATTTGCCAAGGTGTTTGCCTATCCGTTCCTTCTACAGCACTGCGCASCRTTTTCCTTCCAGAGCTACCTAAAACCAGCACGCTTCCATGGCCTACGCCTGACCCAGACTCTGTAAAGGACACAACGTTTGCCATTTGAACCCAGACCAGCGCTGCCGACTTGCTGCTCTGCAACACCCAGGACAGCGGGTCTGCCAGGTGGGTATGTTTAGTACTGCGCAAAGGTCGTTTCCACACCTCCAGTGACCTGATTCCCACGGGCATTAAGGCTCCCAGGAAGTCATGAACAACCTGAACAAGAGGCAGGCAGTTTGTTTTACCCATGCCACAGCGCCTTTGCAGGCACCGGTTTACACCTTGCCAGCGCCTGGTCCTCCTTGGGTGAGGGCTACAGTACGGGCTGGCTCGGTGGGAAGGCGGCCAGGAGCCAAGGAGAAGCACGGCTACGCTCCGCGTGCCAGCCGCTGTGCTCTCCTGTGGCTGCCTTGCGGGCTCGCTCCACCCCTTTGGARAGCCAGAGCACAACAGCCCTGAGCTACCCACTGCTCGCCTCAAATTCATCATTCCTCTGCTTCTGGTTGGGTCAGGCAGTTGACAGGCTACACTGAGGAGGAAAAACGCACCAGAGAGCGTACACGTAGGAAATCACACACAGCACGCTTCCAACACGCAGCAACGTGACTTCACAGGTATACAGACTGGTTTCCTGGGAGCTCTGCAATTTCATTCTCTTCCACACCTTGCATAGTAATGCTTACGTGCTCAACAGCAAAAAGCATTCCCGATGAGGACATCAGCATGTTTCACTGCCAACCTTGGAGTTTACTCTAGTTTAACATCCTTCCTTCCTTTCCAGACCAATACACCATGGAAAACCATACCATGGACTTAGCCGACTTGCCACTGACAACAGAATTCGACTATGGAGATTCAGCGCCATGCATGGGRACGGAGGAAAAACACTTYGCAGCAAAACTTTTGCCACCGCTTTATTCTTTGGTGGTGATATTTGGCCTCACAGGCAACATGCTCGTTGTCCTTATTCTAGTAAAATACAAGAGGTTGAAGAGTATGACTGACATCTACCTGCTCAATTTGGCAATTTCTGATTTGCTGTTCATATTTTCKCTCCCTTTTTGGGCTTATTATGCTGTTCACGACTGGATTTTTGGGGAGGTGCTGTGTAGAATTCTCTCAGGTGTCTACCTCCTCGGCTTCTACAGCGGGATCTTTTTCATAATCCTGTTGACCCTAGACAGGTATCTGGCCATAGTGCACGCAGTGTTTGCTTTGAAAGCTAGGACAGTTACCTACGGCATCCTCACCAGCACTGTCACTTGGGCTGTTGCTATTTTTGCTTCTGTTCCTGGGATGGTATTTCACAAAACYCAAAGGGAAAATTCACGTTATACTTGCAGTGCTCATTATCCAAGTGATGCCACAATAAATTGGAAGTACTCCTACACTTTAAAGATGAACATTTTGGGACTTCTTGTTCCAATGCTCATTATGATTTTCAGTTACTCACAAATTCTAAAAACATTATTGAGATGCAAGAATGAGAAAAAACAGAAGGCAGTCAGACTTATTTTTGTGATCATGATTTTTTACTTCATCTTCTGGACACCGTTCCATATTTCTTCTTTTTTGCATACATTTCAAAGTTCACTTTTCAACCCAAATTGTGAAATCAAAGGTCAACTGGAGAAAGCAATCCAAGTAACAGAAACAATATCAATGATCCACTGTTGCATCAATCCTGTGATCTATGCATTTGTTGGAGAAAAATTTAGGAAATATCTTTATGCCTTTTTCCGAAAGCACGTTGCAGCCCACCTCTGCAAAAAATGTCCAAATCTTTATCGTGAAAAATTAGAAAGAGTTAGCTCCACATTCACACCATCCACTGCAGAGCATGACATCTCTACTGGACTTTAAAAATATGTCAATACATTAGTCAGTAAATGTTGCATCACTTGCTTTGTCTTAAGGACTGCCTGACATTATTTAAGATCTTTATGTCAACCACTACTGAAAACTGTACGACCCTCAGTTCTTGTGGTTAACTGTTCCCTGGGGTTACAGTATTTTCCATTCTTAAACTAAGAGAATCAGTGAGTTCTCCAGGAAACGTTAACACCATAGCTGGATCACATCAAGATTTGAATGGGGCCTGGAATAGTATGATTTTGTTTCTTGACCCAAATTCTATCCAATGAACAAATGTTAGTGAGATGTACCTGGGGGGAATACAATATTGAAGAGACTAGGGAGTAATATGTCATCTCACAAGAGCCATTTACTGTTACGTGAACATTTTAAGATAAAGACCGGGAGGAAGTTTTGAGGATTGATGTACCTGTTTAGTATTCAACATTAATGGTACACCTTTTGGAAGTGACTGTATTCTTTCTGCAACATGGTCAGCCATTTGATAGGGGGAGGCTTTTATTTTTCTTCATTTTTACCCCCTACCCCTTATTTTCCCTACATGAATAAAAGATGTTTCCATAAAAAGGAATTTGAGGATGAATATGAGATATATCAAGATAATATCTCTCCTCTGATGGGAGAGTTGACTGACCTTTATCTTACTGGGGCCATTTAACCCAAGGATTTATCTGTTAGCTAATAGTGTAGCAATTTTTAAACATAATCCTTTTGACTATAGGCTAAGTTATAGTATTTTGATTTTAGTTCTTTAATTTTATGCCTGCCATATCACTGTTCAGTTGCTAATATTTTCCAAAGTGGGATTTTAATGGGAAACATTGTGATTTTTGTGGGTGCAATTTTGCCAGTAACTGCGCACGCCAAGTCTACTGACTGCACAACAAGACAACATTGCACCCCCCAAAAACATGAGCTTGCTTCTGAMAAATCATATCCCTCCAAGGAAAACAGCACTTAACCAATAAAAGCACATCAGCAAAGATCTGCAAGGCCAGAATGAAAATTACCTTGGTATTCGGTATGCAAGATTTTGGATGAAAAAAATATTAGGACCCTCTGAAGGATTTTGGAGACCTTGAGCATAGTACTGAGTAGAGGCCTCCCCTAGTTCTGGACAGGTAAATTATGTGTGTAGAGGAAGACTTTACACGGCAGGTGCAGYAAGTGTGTCAGGCTAGGCTCCTGCATGAGAGAAACATGCTCTTCACATAYATAGTAAGTCTGATGTTTGGGATACACTTCTAGGCAGACAGGAGCCTTGGAACTGCAAAAGCAGCCAACTGCAGAGGAGACATACCCACTTTGACTTCCCATGAGACGACTGCCCATAGCCAACTGGTGCCTCAATTAGAACTGCATCCTAATTGAAGACTTGAGACCGTTACTCTACTGGTGTCCTATGGCCATACATTTATGCCACTATTAGGAGTTTCCCTGTAAAAGCAAGTGGTATTCTAGGGACTTGATGTCAGCAAAGAAGAGGAGGGAGGGGCATAGTGGAGAACGTCTTGCTTCAAACTGTAAGGAAGTGCAGGTGAGCACTCCTTATGCAAGTGAGCTGTCCTGCTTTTTTTCCCATTTACTTCAAAGGGCACMGCTCATGCATGTAAAGCCTTGCGCATAGAAATCTGGAGGAGCAGGTTCAACTAGCCTCTAAGCAACGTAAGGACACAAGAGAGGATTCCACCATACTTCACATTAGGCAAGTGATTCAGATGCCTAAATTAACAGCAAATCTCTTCAAGGTCCCTCATTGGTCAGTAGAGAAAAAGAGATGCCCGAGTCAGAAGCAGACATATGATTTAAATGGCCCCTGGGGAAGATTACTTATACAACTCTACAAGGAGCCTGGAAATGCCAGCCTCTTAATTTAGGTATCAGATGCCTTAATCTACGTGGTGCAAATACTCTTCCCCCTCTAGCCTTATAACATCAAGACACTGCTTCTATCAGTTGTTAGCTTTTATCCTATCAGCTATTATAATCTGGCCACTGCCTTGTGAGGTTAATAGCCACAGACAGACTAAAGAAAAGACCAAAAACTATCCTCACAGTAAACTTTCTTGCTTGGAAATAATATTTTTCCTTTCTTTTGTACTTTTTTGCTGCACTAAAGTGAAAGCACCTTTTTACTATTAAAGCATAAATTAGTTCAGTGTGATACAAATCCTGCTGTAACTGTGATCATTTCTACTGCTGTGTTTCATTTTAAATTCTTTTGTTGTTGGAATTGGGTTTCTTCCTGGTTTCATGTTAATGCAGTGAAATTAATAAAATCTGTGTCTGAAAAACAATGGATACCCTGTAGCCCATGTTCTCCTCCTAAGAAAAAGGGCATCAGCTCTGCTGTCAGAATGGAGGTTGCAAAAAGATGCAACTATGGACTTAAACAGTCACAATACCACTCCAGTGAAGCAAACCAAACTGAACAAGCAGAGAACTGTCTGCCCAGTCCAGAAGCTACTGTAGCTGRCATGGCTTTTATCCACCCACAAGCTTGAGAAGAGTGCATTATAATAGCTTCAGGAAAAGTCCAAGGCCACAGATTTTAGATGGGTGAAACTTGACAGGTAGGAGAAACAGGGATGTGTATAGAGGAAGAGGAGGAATAAAGGAGARCAATAAAAGATGGCACTCTATTAATATTGGGATAAAGACAGGATTCTCCACAGACTTTCTGCAGCTAATTTCAGATCTCCTTGCGCTGCACAGAGTGACCCCAGCGAAGTGGTGTGCCTGATCTCCCAAGTTTTATGTGTAAGGAACTTTAAGCGTTCAAAGTTCAATATGGAAATGTGCTTCTGCTTCACCATGTCATTCTCCCTGTCCCACTGTCCCAATTCCTTTTTTCAGCCTACGATCCACACCTCCTCCTCTCCCCTGCACACTCTTTTCATCTGTGCACAATGGGATAAGCTAAATCCTATACCCACTGCCTTTGTTTTCTGATTTGCATTTTCTATTTTGTGCTGGCAGGAAAACAAACAAACTAAAGCTAAAGATTAGCTTATTGTTATGTTATATGCCCAGGCAGGATAATCCTTGATCCTTCATTGTAGCTTTTCAGTGAGACAAGCAAGGCTCTAAATAGTTTTGTGGCAGATTTTGAGTCTTAATCAGTCARATATGGCTGCAGCATGGTGTAGCTATAGGCCAGGTAGCTCCAAATTAGGCTAGCAGGAGTTAAAGCAGCCTGGTCACAGTGGGATGGAGCTACCCACGGGGAAGGTTTAACAAGATCCCCAGTCCCTATGAAAGAGAACACAAGTCACCTCAGCAGAGAGGTGGGGGAAATTTTACATATGGGAGACAAATATTCCATAACTCAAGCTCTGCAGGGAAAAGCATTGAGACGAAGATACAGTGTGTACCTAAGAGCTAGAGAAGCAGGCAGGTACACAGAAATTGTGCGATGAACTAAAGGTATGTTAAGAAAATGACAAGGCACACCAGAATTGTAATTACAGCAGAGAAGAAGCTAACACAAGGAAGAACCACTGCAGTGCTTGGGAGGCATCTGAGCTGCTCTGGTGAGATACTGAAGTAACAAAAGCAAGCATTTGAGAGAGTGTACAAGTAGCACCAGAACACCAAAAAGATTCAAGACAGGAGCAATGTGAACACTACAAGTAAATTGTTGCTTTACAACAAACGTTGAACAGCTAAGCGGAAACCATCACAAGTTCAAAATTTTGGGCACTGAACTTGTGAAGAGATAATGTGTTGACTGGGCTTTCAGCATTCTTATGAAAAGAATGCCCGGGTGCCATGGACAAATATCTGTGCACAGCCCCAAAACCAATCAAACAGTTTAGTGTATGCACAGGACAGGATGGAGTCCAACCTTCCTGTTAGGAGATGCTACTGCYACATGTTCAGAACCATGTGGGGAGGAATGCCCCATACAGCAAAAGATAACTCTGCCAACTGTCAGGCAGACTTCCTAAAGGGCAAAAGGAAATGTAGCAGAAGTGCATATATGGTATTGGTGAGTGCTGAGCAGTACTCACCACCAACCACCAGATTTATAATCACCACCATTGGTTCATCTGTGGTAAGTATATAATGGAGAAGCATAGAAATAGTGAAACTTCTGGTAATCAGTGCATAGGCATGCTCTTGTCATAAGACTTTCTTGTTTGTTAACCCAACTGTGACCTGTCATATTTTAGATAAGATAAAGGTAAATGGAGTAGATGAAAATGGATAAATAGGAAAAAGTAGTGGCAAAAAATAAGAGAATGACTTTATTAGCTTTAACAGGGGCTAATAAAGTAATAGCCAGAGTAAGGGGAAGATCAGAGATAAATACTTCAAGCAGAGCATTAAAAGATTTAGGTGAGTAAAAGAGACTTTCAGTTACGAAGCTCCAAAATAAATATCACTCCTTCCAGTGAAAATTACAAAAGGGATAAATACAAAGAACATCAGGACAAATTTACATGGTATCTTGCTCCAGTTAACAAAAACCAAAGAAATTAAGTGCCAGGAGAATGACATGATGCTGACCAGGTTAAATAGCACAACAGGCAGATACTGCTCATTTTGAAGTTTCATTCTGCTGCTGTTTTCAACCGCTGATGCCTACTAGCCTTCTCCGTGGTTACTGTGGCTTTAGAAGCATTACACCTTAGTATAGTAATAAATAAAATTAAGCTAGCAGAGGAAACAAAACCAAACCAGTAAATTCTGGCACGTTTAGAATAGAGTATCAATAGAAACCAGGCCAAAACAAAGAAGGATATTGTCTAGATATAAGGGATGAAGGCATTGCTTTGTACCCATATTCTGGCAACACTTGCCTATTAGGAGCTGTACTTCATTCAGAAAATGGAATGGTAGGGAAATGTTGTATGAATTTGTATAACTGCCAAGCAGTTTTGTAATTCCTGTGACAGTGAGAGCAATCTCGGTTTGAGTGTTTTAAGTCTGAAATGACTGATCCTGGGAAGGTGGGGCCACAACACTGAACTGGAGGAGCGCAGCATCATCACATACACAGGCCATGTGCAAAACTGCACAAACCTTCAAGTGACAATCAGCTTTGCAGAAYGGCCTACAAGGTTGTGCCAGCAGGATGCTAACCATACGACACTAACACCACAACCTATCCCGATACCAAACTTTTTGAATGGAATGGAAACCAAGTGGAGGGAAGTGAAGGAGCCACTTGGACATAACTTGGAGGGACGCTATCATGAGGTATGGACAATTACAGACCACATCTAATCTTTGGCACCCAAAAGTACTTTCTTGTTCCTGGGTCCTGGCACATACCTTGTCATTGTACAGACTCTGTCCACCCTTTCTGTGACCTAGTTTGCCCTGGGAAGAAATCTGGTGTGTGATTTTCCCAGCCCGCCTCATCAAAGGTCCAGGATGTACATGTACACTGAGGAGTATTTCCGATTCGCAGTTGAAATAGCCCCAAACTGCACCTCTAGACTTAGAATTTATGTACTATAAATGTACCTGAAAACAGCAAGTGTGAGAATTAAAGGCCTATGTAAAAATGAGATTCTGAGAGCTGAAAATTTGTGAAATGCATAGCTATGGCCCAAAAGTAAAATCTATTGTACTACAATAACCCCTTATATATAAGACAGGGCAGCATACATCAGAAGCCTGGATAAAAATGGTAGAAGGAAGCAACGCTCTCTTCCTCCTTGCTGCACAAGGAAACACAGCTAGTTCAGTAAGAGCAGCTTGGGGAAAGCCAAAACAAAAATAATACCATGATAACGGAATTAATATGTGCTGCAATGGTTAATTATGTACGTACAAGATTTACAAGAGAGAAACGAACAGAAAACAGAAGAATAGGGGGAAAAAAMCCCTTAATTTTACTGCCAGTAAACAACCACGTGAAGAAGTAGTGTTAATCCAGATTAGGAATGCTTCTGTCTTCCAGTTTGTTTTTTGTAACCCAGCTTCCTCGAACCTGTGAAATGTGTAAAATGTTGGGKTTTTTTTATAGTCTCCATGACAGAAATCTTAGGGTGTGGTACATAATGTTTTTTCCCCCCATTTTCCTGAAAAGAATATACCTCACAGATGTAAGATTGGGTGTGATTGTACACCCAATGGCAGCAAAATATTAGTCACAAGACCTTGAAAGCATGAAAAAGATAGCTGGTAAGAAAAAAAACCCTAAACAACAAAGTAGTTTTAGCTGGATGTCTTTATTCAGCCTCTTCAAAACAAAGACATTTAACTATTACTGATGAAATAAAGTGTAAACTAATACTAACCTAATTTGGTCACGGATTTTGTGAATATAGCAAGTAACAAAGAGAGATATAACTGAGGGGACCAATGGAAAAAGAAATGCAACCAGTCTGTGTTCACATGTCTCCATTAGACCTCTTCTCCAGATGAAAAGGATGATCTGTTTTGTTGTAGTTATAGACTTTGATAAGAGTGTTGTGCACTATCATATTGTGTATCTTTAAGAAAGGTATCTGCCATTCTGTCCTAGGCCTTTTTTTTTCCCAGTCTTTCTTCTTCAGGTGGTGCAAGTTTGTAATAAGTTGAATGGAAACTGCTAGTTGCATTTTCAAATTTCTGTACCCATAATTCCGCTTGATGACATTTGTATGTTACACTGGTATGTGAGCATCTTGTATGTGCCCTACTAGACACTTCAGTACTGGTGTAGCCTCCACATAAATGATGACATCTCCTTGTGGGAGTGCTGTATGACTTAGATACTGTATACTTCAGTGTGATGGCCTGATTATTATGAAGATGAATCATATAATCAGTCACCACATAGAAGAGATTGGCAAATGCAGTTTGACTTGACATGGCTGCATACTTGCTGAGTACATCAACTTGAGCCCCACAGGTAAGGAACGAAACCTACTACCATTCCAGGAATGTCTTTATGGAGGGAATGAGTGTCACACCACTAAACGTAACTCCTATTCATCTCTGAAAGTAAAACCATAATAGGTAAAATTCCAAGCTCTATCAACCCACTGTATTATTCCTTTTATTATTGAATAGCTTCAATTTCTTGGTAAAATTATGAGGCTCACCTGTAGGTAAAGATTCTTAAAATCTGCTGTAGCTTACGTAGCAGCAGTGCACTTTTTCAAAGAGATGCTGGGCAAGGGACTGAGAAAAGCTGAAAAAATCTGACTTGCAACAATGGACGTGCTACTTGCATTGTCCACACCTCAGTGTTGACACACACTAGATGGAGGCAATCTGAAGGCAGCAGGGAGCAGGAGGTGATGCAGCAGCAAGACAGCCAGTCCCAGGCTGGTGTGATGGAGCTTCAGACTAGATGGGAGGTCGGGTCCTGCAGGGACCCATTGAGAGCGACWGAGGGGAGTAGGGGAGCGGAGAGGGAGACAAAAGAAGGATYTTGTCCCAACARCATTGATGAACAACACATCACCAGCACCCCAGCACCCAGCAAACAGCACCAGGGGCCTGGACTCCTGCAGCCACATGCAAGACTTGATCAAATCTGACTTCCCAGCAGCTCTGCTTATCTGCAGCTGGTGTAGAGCTAATTGAACATATCGTGTAGGTGCTGATAATAAAGTCACAGTCCAGGTGCCTGCTGCCAGCGTGTCTCTGTATTTGGGCTGCCAAGTGTCATAGCTATTCACACACTCTGCGGGGAGTCTCTCATCCAGCTGTAAGACCCAGCTGTTGAGCAGACCAAAACCGTTCCCCTTAGTCATCTGCTATAACCGTGAGTGGCAGAGGCCCTCTGTTGGCATGCAACACCCTCTGCCATCTTACGGTGCTAATCAGTAAATGAAATACCCAGCTACGCTTGCTGATGAGACTGAGCTATGAGAATGAAAAGCTATAAGCAACAAAATCAAACAGATTAATAAAGCCAATGAATCTGTGGGAACAAGGGACTATTTCTGAAGACCAGCCTACCACAGGTCTTAGTTTTAAGTTGTTGTTGTTAGTTCAAATGTTTGAGACCAGTTTTGTGAAAGCATATTTCAGAATCAAAAGCTTGATGAAAAACGGGCAAGTCCAACAACAGGTTTGAGACTGTTTCCCCTGTTCATATAGTGTGAGATTATGAAAGGCTTTACAGTCTCCAGTAGGTTCAGTAACATGTAACAAATGTAAACAATGAAGCAGGCTTCAGTAAGAGATCCTTAAAATGTCTGTTAATTTCAATAGGTAGACTGTTTAGGAATTATACATTGAAAAATTAATTTGATACAATACCCTGCTTGAGAATTGTAAGAATTCATGATAAAAATGCAGTTTTTTGTCAGCAAAGTTTGGCAGCAATTAGGAGCTTGATTTAGGTGTAGTGGAAACATTTTTAGAAGCAGATCTTTCCACTGACTGTATAGGGGGGTCTAACATAGTCCATCAAGTAAGGTAGTGTGAACATACCCTTGGAATACCCTACAGCGGCCATTAATTTTGATGCTGAGACTCCAGCCCTCAGAGAGCTCATTGGAACAGCTGATTAGGAAGAGAAAAATCTATTGATCCAATGGAATAAAGACCTTAATTAGTCCCTCATGAAAAGAAGGGTTGACAAGGAAAACAGGCCAAGCTTTTTCCTTTTTACTGTCTCCCCCCAGATCTGAGATGTTACTCAGAAGCTGGGATTCCCTTGACTTCCATTAAGGAATGGCAGCATCCAAAGCAAGACAACTCCATTGGGCTTTTGGCATTTTAAAATCTTTTAAGGATCCTAACGACTGAGTGCAGGGAAGACATCCCTTTAGTGCCTTCACAAGGTTGACAGGATGAGATACTCCAGAACCCCCCAAAGAGATGTCAAGGGGAGGCAGGAGGTTGTACTTTATAAGGTATCTTCTCAAGGTTTCTCTCTCAGGGGTTCTCAGGCATCTGATAAGGCATCTTTCTTGCTTTCTCTGTACCTTTCCCACCTCCTGTGTGGTTTCTTTGATGTCTAAGAAGGATCTAAAAAGCTGCTCACGGTGCAGCTTCAGTTTAATTCTAGAAGTCACAGGAATCAGCGACAAGGAAATAAGCTGATAAGAAATCAGATTCTATCAGGCTTTTCTGAAGCTTAAGTCCAAAAAGTAAGTAACAGTGTTGTTTTAAAAGAAGGTCAGACTCACTATATAGACTAAGTCATAGTCTTATGAGAGGGATTAAAATAAAAAACACAGTCCAGAGAAAAATAGAATCAATCGAATCTCCTAAAATATAAGGATTGCAACTCAGAGCAAGCCAACAGAAAGTGCAGGCAATTCTGAATAAAAGTGTAAGCTTTATTCAAAAGCTCCACTTTTTGTTCAGGGACAAAAAACATAGAAGAAATTTAATGACTGAGAAATGTAAAGGGATGAACCTCATGTAAACTGTTGATTCAAAGAGGTTAGCTAAATGAAAAAGAGAAAACAACGATATAAAAACCTTTTTCTAAAACTACAGCTGTGGGTTGTGAAACCTTGAGTTCAGCTCCTACGAGGATCCTCCACAATTTCAACATCTCCGCACATGTCTCAGAGTTAGAAAAGTAACATCTGATGACCCATTTTTAGAAAAAAGAGAACTGCTCCTTGATTTTTTTTTAAATGAAAACAGATTTGTTTGCTAGAAGTTTTCAAACTGATACATCCTTCTTCATGCAGGAAGAGGTGTTTTTGACCTTCTTCTCGTGACTGACAAATTGGTTTAGTGTTACTCTTGATGTAACCATCACTTGCACCATAAGATATATGGTAAGTCATCTTTGYTWTTTTTTTTTTTTTTTTTTTTAACATTTAGTAGTTGCTTAGGTAGTCTAATACCAGAGGTGAAAAGTACTTGTGGAATCTTGCCAGTGTACTCATCTTTAAAAATCACCCTGGGGAAATGCATAGGATATGTTAAATGGAATACACTATTTCTAAAGGACAGAACCACTAGAAGACTTAAGCAGAGGATCCAGGTAAGCAAAGAAATAAATCTCTAGAGGTTTATCTGAGTAAGAAATATAATGGGATATGCTTCTCTGATTTTTTCTCTGAAGATGATATATAATGATGGAAATCTGGATTTTAAAACCGTTACTGCAAAGACAAAACAGCTTATTTGAGTGAAAAGTACTTACTCGTCTCATAAGATGACTACAGAAAATCTGATGTTGAATTTTAAACACTCTGTCTCATGGAACCTGTTTACATGCAGCATAGCTTAGCATTTTACCTCTGTTTACTACACCTATTTAATTGTTACCATTTTATAGCACTGTGCAAATGAACTGAAACTCACTTTAATAAAATCTTTGCCTCTTTAAAACCACAGAACTCTGACCTGAAACTCAGCATGAAACAGTGACATGAGTTTGCTCAGCTCTTCTATGGAGAGCTTTTTCTCTTGAAAACTGCATGACTGCTAGCCTCAACCAGAGCAACAGAATTTGTATAGCAGATTGCAGTTTTCTAGAAATACTGCATTTATCTAAACTGTATTCAAAATAATATAGAACTCTTTTTGAAACATCCTTTCTTCAGAGATCTTCCAGGATTATCTTTGGGGTTTTTCCTAATGATCAGGAAACATAAGCCCAGTCAGATATCTCTAATTAGGTAAACAAGCCAGGTTGATTAACCCAGTGAAGCATTCTAGCCAGTGGCCAACATTGTTTCCTAAAACAGTGAGATTATAGGATAAAGCACAAAAACACTTACAATTCCTTTTTCAGGTTTCCAGATTAGTATCTGTAGTTTCCATTGCCAGCATGTGCTGGATACTATACAATTCAGGGTAGTAAGTACTTTTGCAGAGAGAAGCTTCTGAGGCAAAGGCTAGGCTAGAGGAATGGGGCTCAGTTAGCAGAAGTAACCACTCAGAGGGGAGACCACAATTTAAGCATGCCGAAAGGGTTGAAAGGAAGAAGATAAGATGCAGGGAAGATGTGGTTGTCATTCCAGGAAGGCAGAGGAAAAGGAGGGCAGGCACTGAGATAGCAGTTAGCGGGAAGAAGGGGCTGTCACGAAAAGAATTACCACAATAATATTGAGGCAGCCTTTTGCAATATTTGCATGTATCCTACCAATCACATATTCATAAAATCTCGCTCTGGGTTTATGACCCAGGTGTTTTTCATATCCATGTTTATGCATGAGCATCATGCAGGTGCAAAATGATCAAGACAGGACGTGCTGGGTCTGGCACTGTGTTGACCCAGTCCCTCATCCCATAATCCCAGTATACAGCATAGCTGACTAACACATGGGAAATGGGGATATTTAGCTATATTCAGTAGCAGGGACTTGTACTGTCAGGGCATGCAACATAGATCTAGCAGATCTAGCTGAAGGGAATATTAAATATTTGCACAGTGCCCATGTCCTGACATGTTTTGAAATAAAGAAGTTAATGTTTTGGACTAAAGAGTGTTTTATAAGGGTGCTTTTTTTTTTTYCCCAAAAGAGTTGCTGAAAGTACTTAAGAAATAGAAACCTTTAGATACTTTAAAATCAACTTATTTACTGTCAATACACCTTAGCCACAGCCACTTCCTTTACCAACAAAACCATTATCTCAGTATTGCAATAACGATATAGTTAGTACAGCTGTGGAAAAAAACTGTTTCACAGAGATTGCCAGAGCTTCCTGAAAGCCAATCTTTGAGGAGTTTGACAGCACTTATTTTCTCCCCAAGAAATTGTATCTAGGCAAAGCTGAGACCCAAACTGTTTAAACTTGCCAATTTTCTCTTATTCCTTGTTCTCCAGAAGAAAACTTCATGCCATACTCAACATGCCAAAGTAATGTCTGAACATGGATGTTCTCATTCTTGATGTTGTTAGGAGCAGAGTTCACAGCCAGACTCAGGAAGAACTTGGGGAAGGGGCGGGGAAAAAGGTTTGCAAAAGCAGCACCTCTTTTTGTTTAAAAGGTGCAGATTTTGTTCCAATAAGACTTCCTCCTTTTTAGGCATATTCGTATCTGCACTGTGCAGCATAAGATTCTCCATCAGAAGCTGGCAGCTCCGGAGAGACTCAGATCCTCATTTTTAAGGTCACAGGAAAGTGGTCAAAGACCTAGCAACCAGTCCCTTCCCCAAGACCTCAGCTTAAGTTTAGCGAAGTTAACCACACTGACACAAATTAACGTAAGGACATTAGCATTTTGAACGATCTCTGCTTATAGTAGAAAATAGTCCTTTCACCTGAACAGCTTTGTCTAGAGAGACACAAAGAGACACTTCAGGCATTTCACAGGCTGTAAACCAGAATGGACCACTATGAGCTTCTATCAAAAAGCAGACCGGGGGCCTGCCTCTGTGTCACTCCAGCCATGGGCTGAGTTTCTTCAGTTACATTTACTCTTGCAGAACTCAAGTGCAGACAGAATGAAGTGGTGGTTTTGAGAATGTGGTCTCTGCAAAAGACGTCTGCAATCACACAGGGCAGACCTCGCCATTGAGAAGAGTGCATGGCGGGGCTGCAAGCAGGAAAGGAGCAAACACTGCTGCACTACATGAGTGGTCAGGGTTCACAGAGCAAGTCGGGGCAGACGTGCTACCTGAAGCCTTCTGTGCCGGGAGCAGTCTGTTGCCTTTGTCAAGGGAACAGGTAACAAATTGCCAGGAAAACGCAGATTTCAAAACCATCAACCTGCTGTAAACAGCCACCAATCTGCCATGAAGTGCCTGACAAAAGCAGTCATGATGACACAGGAAGACAGAGCAGCCCTTTTACCAGACAGCAAATAGCTCTATGTGAGTGGCTACCAAACTCATCGATTTCACTTCCCCACTAAGTGACCAGGAAGCACATTTGGTCCCCCTGATACCTGTCTTCACAAAATCCTCTTCCCAGCTTCTCACGGGACATGCAGGAATTCTTCCATTTTCTCCGGGGGTCTGTGAGAACACAGATCTCCTCAACTTCTCAGAGACCAAATTACGCAAAGTTGTGCATCTGCGTTTGGCTCACAGTCCTACCAAGGACTTGGGAAAGGGGGAGGGTTTGGTGACAGGAAGCGCTGACACCAAAGTGGCAAGCCTTTGCCTGCTCCCACTATAAGAGAACTTGCCTGAGGGCTTTCACAGCTCTGCTGCACATTTATCTGCCAGGCCGTGACTCCTCCTTGCTAGGGAAGCTCAGTCCCTCCAACAGTCTCCAAACAAAACTGGAGGGATGGAGAGTTTGGGCAAACCTTGTACTTCCTCAATTACTATGTCACATCACTGGAAACAGTGACTAACAAAGGATGGAGGACAATATCAAACAACCACTACACATGAAGAACTGCTCGTGCACACTCACAGAGATGCCCATATCTGCCTTTCACCTTTGTGCCCCCTCCAAGACACTTAGCCAATCCAAACTTTGAGGCTCCTGAATCACAGCTGCTAAACAGCTGCTGAAACAAGGAATCAGAACTCCTTTCATCCCTGAGCACTGGGGAGATCTTTCAATTGACAGGAAGATGCCACAACAGATACAGGTGTTATAGGCCACGCTGATAGCAACTGTCATCTTTTATGCCATTTGCCAAGGTGTTTGCCTATCCGTTCCTTCTACAGCACTGCGCAGCRTTTTCCTTCCAGAGCTACCTAAAACCAGCACGCTTCCATGGCCTACGCCTGACCCAGACTCTGTAAAGGACACAACGTTTGCCATTTGAACCCAGACCAGCGCTGCCGACTTGCTGCTCTGCAACACCCAGGACAGCGGGTCTGCCAGGTGGGTATGTTTAGTACTGCGCAAAGGTCGTTTCCACACCTCCAGTGACCTGATTCCCACGGGCATTAAGGCTCCCAGGAAGTCATGAACAACCTGAACAAGAGGCAGGCAGTTTGTTTTACCCATGCCACAGCGCCTTTGCAGGCACCGGTTTACACCTTGCCAGCGCCTGGTCCTCCTTGGGTGAGGGCTACAGTACGGGCTGGCTCGGTGGGAAGGCGGCCAGGAGCCAAGGAGAAGCACGGCTACGCTCCGCGTGCCAGCCGCTGTGCTCTCCTGTGGCTGCCTTGCGGGCTCGCTCCACCCCTTTGGAGAGCCAGAGCACAACAGCCCTGAGCTACCCACTGCTCGCCTCAAATTCATCATTCCTCTGCTTCTGGTTGGGTCAGGCAGTTGACAGGCTACACTGAGGAGGAAAAACGCACCAGAGAGCGTACACGTAGGAAATCACACACAGCACGCTTCCAACACGCAGCAACGTGACTTCACAGGTATACAGACTGGTTTCCTGGGAGCTCTGCAATTTCATTCTCTTCCACACCTTGCATAGTAATGCTTACGTGCTCAACAGCAAAAAGCATTCCCGATGAGGACATCAGCATGTTTCACTGCCAACCTTGGAGTTTACTCTAGTTTAATATCCTTCCTTCCTTTCCAGACCAATACACCATGGAAAACCATACCATGGACTTAGCCGACTTGCCACTGACAACAGAATTCGACTACGGAGATTCAGCGCCATGCATGGGRACGGAGGAAAAACACTTYGCAGCAAAACTTTTGCCACCGCTTTATTCTTTGGTGGTGATATTTGGCCTCACAGGCAACATGCTCGTTGTCCTTATTCTAGTAAAATACAAGAGATTGAAGAGTATGACTGACATCTACCTGCTCAATTTGGCAATTTCTGATTTGCTGTTCATATTTTCTCTCCCTTTTTGGGCTTATTATGCTGTTCACGACTGGATTTTTGGGGAGGTGCTGTGTAAAATTCTCTCAGGTGTCTACCTCCTCGGCTTCTACAGCGGGATCTTTTTCATAATCCTGTTGACCTTAGACAGGTATCTGGCCATAGTGCACGCAGTGTTTGCTTTGAAAGCTAGGACAGTTACCTACGGCATCCTCACCAGCACTGTCACTTGGGCTGTTGCTATTTTTGCTTCTGTTCCTGGGATGGTATTTCACAAAACTCAAAGGGAAAATTCACGTTATACTTGCAGTGCTCATTATCCATCAGAGCAGAGAAATGTATGGAAGCAATTCCTGACCTTAAAAATGAACATCCTGGGCCTTGTTATTCCAATGTTAATTATGATCTGCAGCTACACACAAATTATAAAGACATTACTGCAATGCAGGAATGAGAAGAAACATAAAGCAGTCAGGCTTATATTTATCATCATGATTGTCTACTTTTTTTTCTGGGCACCATACAACATTTGCATTCTCTTGCGTGATTTTCAAGGTACATTTTCCATCACAACTTGTGAAGGCAGTGGCCAACTGCACAAAGCAACCCAAGTGACAGAAACAATATCAATGATCCACTGTTGTATCAACCCTGTAATTTACGCCTTCGCTGGAGAAAAATTTAGGAAGTATCTTCATAGCTTTTTCCGAAAGCAGATTGCATTCCACTTCTCTAAATACTGTCCCGTTTTCTATGTTGACACAGCTGAACGGGCTAGCTCCACCTACACACAATCTACTGGAGAACAAGAAGTTTCTGCTGCATTGTAAATTGTGTCTAGCGAAAAAGTGGAATTGACTTTTGTGAAATCAAGTCTGTGATGAAAGCCTGCAGAATCTGTCCTGGATATTGGCTCTAAGGCAGCTGCAAAAGATCACAGAATACATATTTGCCAAAGCTTGCATTTGCTCATACATTTGGGTATTTGTACATAAATGAAAAGGATGTATCAAATTAGCTACCTAGATATGCTAATGTGGGATTCTGTGGGGAAAAAAAAGTGTTCTCTTTTTTCATAAATGTAAAAGCACAGTTTTGTACTATAGGGCCCAAACCCACACAAAGGCTAAGGGCCTAAGCTAGCAGGCTCATAAACTGATTTTGTGAAGTGAACTAGAGGTTAGAAATTCATGCTGGTTCTTTGGAAACGTGTCTTCACTGTACCTTACACAAGAGATCTCACTCATTTAAACTCGTCTCGGTCACATCTTTTGCTAGTCTGGTTGTGTATCTCTGTAAATAATGCTAAATTACTGAGGTCTGTGATACAGAATCCTTGCAAGTGGTCTGGGAAAATTTTATACATTTAGAAGAGACTCTGCTATTTCAAGATATATTTTCCTTTGCGTATGGTTGAGTACCAACCTCTTGAATCTTTCTCATAATTGTTTTAACTACTAGGTGTTGATAACTAAGTGACTTGAGAGTTTGATATTTCAGAAGGCTCTCTTTTAATCAACTGCTGGTTTTTATGCTATTCGTACTAAAAAGCTAATATGACCTGTCATTGATCAGAAAATCAATGTGTTTACAATATTTTAAAAATAAAGTGTTGCACATGGAGCTTTAACCAGGTTGGATCAAATGTGGACAGCGAGTCAACAGGGTTTTAGCTTTTTAGTGCAGTGATTTTGCTTGCCATTTTGCTAGCCTACATAAGAGAAAAACTTTAAAATATGAAATGAATGCAGTCATAATGGCTGCAAAACCACAACAGCATTAGAGGTGTGAAAATGATTTCTGAACAGGGTTGACCCAGATGTTTTTAGAGATAAGCATATGCTATAGACATTTAAGTTATCAAAACATATGAATAAATAAAAATAGTCACTGTTCTACAGAGTCAAGGGCATAGAGCATCTCTTTTTTGTTTTAGAAGCAGATATCATTCGGGGGCTATGACAATGTTTTTTTTCTGCCATTTAGGAGTTTTACAGAGAGCAAAAGCTTCCATAATTAGTAAGACTGATGGTCAAATATGACTGGGCTTCCCCTTAAAGCCCAAATCCTGCAAAGCACTTAAACACATAGAAAAGATGAAATAAATATGGGGATACTCACGTGCTTAAGATTATACCATAATCATGCTATTAATTGATTTAGGCCAAGTTGTCCTTTCTAGCATTTCTTATATTTCCCCTAAGACATATGGTTTTGGACAACTCCGGAGGCAGGAAATTAAAAGTGAATATTTTGACTGCTGTTCTTATCCAGCAGGGCAATTTCGCTTTCCCAGCTCCTCTAGATGGCCTTTTAAATAATATTTTCAAAGAAGCAAATGTTTCAAACAGCCCCATTGCCAAGTGCTTGTGAAAGCAGGAGGTGAAATAGGGAAATCTTTGCTTATCAAACCACTTGTTTTAAGTTATTCAGTTTTGTCATACTAAGCACCACTTTGCTTAGATGCTTTTCCCATCCACATGGGAAGTATAACAAAAGTATACTACACCTTCTAATTTACAAGATTTTCAGCTGCATATCCTTTTTTAAGACCCTGTGCATCAGTTACTTTCTGGACTTTGTATATGCATTTAAAATGGTAATTCTATCAGTATAAGCAGAAATTGGGGAATTTCAGCACAAAATGACAAATATATGCATTTATTTTTTGAAGAGAGAGGAAGCTACATGCAGTAACTTCTAGATAGGCTGGCTTTTTCTTTCCTTCTAGAATACCTTTATGAAAATATTTTTATATTTTACTCTGCTCTTGACAAGAACTTTCATTTGGCCCCTAAGACACCTTGCCTTTAAGAAGTTATTTTCTCTGGAGGACTTTGATGCCAGGCAGGGTATGTATCTTGACCAGCCCTGCAGGAGCAAAGTACAACAATCAAATGTGCACGAGCACACTGACAAGCTTTCAGAGAGGCATGTCAAAAAGCAGCCCTGATCCTTTGCAGTGTTCTCTTCTACAGCATGGACCTTCACAAGCAACAAGCAGCTTCTGAAGGGAAGAGGTGGAACTTAGAGATTGGTGGTCCAGTGGATCAGCAACTTATCAAGAGTTTCTATCACTTCACCGAGAAGGGACCACACTTCAGCAAATGAGAACAAGCCAGATTTCAGCTACTATAGTGAACTACGATCCACATGCAAGGAGATAATAGAAAACACGGTATTTGGTAGCACTGCTGGTGCATTCAATTAAGGACTCTGCCAATAGATTGTAATAATATTTTGTATGATACAATCCATTAAAGTTGGTTAATTTTTGTGTGTTAGACTTCTTGATCCTTTTCCCCCCGCTCCCCTTTTTTTTAGAATAGCCCAGAAGAATGAAGAAGGAAGAGAAATTCCTCTTCATAACAGGTTGCTATGATGCTGGGAGAGCAGGCAGGACAAATTTAGGGTTTTACAAGTGGACTAAGAACCAGCATCATCAAATAACACAGGACCATCAAGATAACTCCAGTGTTCCTAACTGCTTGTCACTAATAATCTAATATTACATATGCTATTTTGGTTGGCATTAAATTTGGTTTTGTTTATTGTTACAGATGGGAAAAGCGCTATCTCACACAATTCACTCTGATTCTAGAAGATTAAGTGTTTTTAAAATAAATAAGCATACAAAAGAATTTTTAGTGTGTTTAGGATCTGCCCTAGTGACCAAAGAGCTAACATCTTAACAATTAACAGCAGACTTGTGCACACTCTTCCCTTCAGTTCTTAAGATTATGGTGCCATCATGTGGCCACCCTGTAATGTTTCATGCTACCGAACATTCACTACCCCAGCAATGCTTTTGGTGCTTTCCTCTTTTGAAACATTTATTTTCCTAAAAGGATCTTCTATCAAAATGACTACCCCTACTACGGGCAGCATCAACACATTATGCAAACATCAGCAAGCCTTAGAAAACACTCATGGCCACTAAGAATGGAGGTCTGCTGGATGAGTGGGCATGGTCACCTTTTAATGATTCAGGTAGATTCAACAGYGTGATATGGGAGAAGTGAGCCTTGTTTTAGTTTTTGCACAAGTTTTGCATGCACTCATGTTGCCCGGATTCCAGCCATCTGCTCTGCAAGGAGAGCATTTGACATTCGTGTCCATAGCTTGGAAGTTACAAGAATAAAAATACATTCCCTACCGTATTTCCTTTGAAAAGACAATAAGGATTGAAACTTGGATAGAAATGGGATGCTCACACTTCCAACCTTTCCCAGACCCTGGCAGCTGTGATACTCCCCCTATCGCCCCCCCGCACCAATACCCCAAGCCTATTCCAAGTGAGTCCCCATGATGGACTTGGGGTTTTTTGGAGAGTAGGCGCCAGGTGCGGGGGATGCCGGGACTAGTGAAGCAGCCTTTCTTGCCACCTCCTATGGCAGCAACAATTCCCAGACCGGAGAGGCACCTCCCCCAGCTTACCGCTCACTAAGGCCTGCCTGGGCACCCTGCTGTCTTCAACCGCGCACTGGCCTACCACTGCCACACTAGGGGCGTAAAGCTGCGGGGGCTGCACTGACAAGGAACCAGGTGGGATACGCCGCAGGGATGCATCGGCGGGAGGAGGAAGAGGAGGAGGAGGAGGAGGAGGAGGAGGAGGAGGAGGAGGAGGCGGCTCGGTGAGGCGGAGGCCGGACACACCCGCCCGTTACTCACCACAGGCCGCCGCGCGCCCTCCCCACCCTCCGAGGGCGCGAGCGGCGGCACGAGCACAGCGAGCCGGGGGGCGGAGCGACAGGCCCCGCGCGCCCTCACCGAACTCCATCCCCCACTCAGCAGCACCCCCGACGGGCAGACCGTAACAGCCCACGCGCGGTCGCGTAACGACGTAGAACCGCCCACTCCCGGCCCACCCACCTCTCCGGCGGCGCGTGCGTCTTCCTCGCTCTCTCACGTCCCGCCCCGCCCCTTGGAGGCCCCGCCCCCGCCATCTCGGCCCCTCCCTGCGCCTGCGCAGTGCGAGGGCCGCCGTTTTCCCGCCCGCTGTGGAGGCGCTGGGCGGTGGGTGAGGTGCCGGGGTCGGGCCCTCGTCCCGCCCTGGGGTCGCGGTGGGGTGCGTGGTTAAACCGGCAGCGCCGAGCACCCGCTGCGGAGCAGGGGCCGGTGGGTGCGCGGGAGCCCTGAGGTGGGCGCGTCGGGCGGCAGCAGGGCCCCGGCGTGTGGAGGGGGCCCTGTGGGGAAGGGGCCTCCTGGTGGGCCCGGCCTCCCCCGCCTTCCCTCGCCCCTCTCCGGCAGAAGTCGGCGCCGAGGCTGGGCGGTGTGAGGCAGGCCCGTGGGCCGGCGGGGCAGGGACGAGTGGGGTTCCGCAGCTCCTGGAGGTGGGCGGTGCGCCCCGTCACTGCGCGGTTCCGGGCTACGCCGAAAGTGTCAGGACGCTTACTGGGTCTTGCTTCTCAGTTAAAGGATGAAAGGTAGTAAGGAGCCGTTTTTTGTGAAATTCATAAAGTCTTCTGGGAACTCGGAGTATTTTTTTAAAGCTCTTGAGGTAAGTAGGTTTGATCACCTTCCTCAGTGAGCTTGGTGAATTCTCTAATGAAATTATTTCTGTGGTTGACTGAGATGTAGCTTATATGTATACATCTGGAAATAAAGCTATTTCTGTAATAGAGGCATTTAGTGTTTAATAAAGTTTGTTTGAATAAGAACAATTTTGTTGAAGAAATTACTTCTTGAACAAGAAATAATTATAATTTCAAAACCTACTGACAGTTAGTGAAGTGACATATAGCTTGAAAGGTCTGGATGGTGGTCACTCATCTAAGCACTAAGCAAACTTAGAAGGACACCATGGATTGTTTTCCACCTTGAGAGGTTAGTGGGAGCTAAAGGCACTGAGTGGCAGGATCAGGATCTGAGAGACTGTATGATGAATGTTTAAGTCTAAGTATTGTGAAGACTTGGGGGAATAAGGGGGACACCCATGAGGTACTTTAGCCCTTTCTTCTGCTAATATACTCTTCCATGGTTGCTTTGTTGTGAGCTGTTTCAAGTAGATGTACTTGTGTACTTTCCACAGGATTGGCTATTTGTGATTTGTTAACTAAGTAAGTGTTGTTGTATGCACTGTTTACCTGCAGTCTATAAAAGAATTTCAGTCAGAAGAACATCTCCAGATCCTTGAAGAAGAAACAGCACTCAATATAAAAGAAAATGATAAATCGCTTTACATTTGTGATCCTTTTAGAGGCGTTGTTTTCAATCATCTCAAAAAGGTATGCTACCCATCAACTTATTTCTAGCTATATTCTTTCTTTTCTAGAAGCACTCTTGTCCATACTTACGCTCTGTATGTTCTCTCTTTTTGCACTGAATATAGCAGTATGAAGTATTCACAATAAAATCTTTAAAACTTCACCGCATCCTGTATTTAGGGAAGAAGATGACTAGCAAAGCATAAGGATTATTTTGAAGCACGTGGTAAAATAAATAGTATGATCAATTCCGATTCTGATGGAGTCGCTAAGGAGGCTCTCACACTTTTTCACCTCCTGAATAACATGATTTTGTTTGACCTGCAAGGAATTGTCCAGCAAACAAAAGATAGGCTGGCTGGAATTCTCTGGTATGTTAGCTATAGCATCTGCTGCTTTTACTGAGGCCAGAAAACCTACAAGGATTGTACTGAAAGTCCGCAGCTGAAAGTAAAAGCAAAACTGTCAACTACCTGGCAATGCTAGAGGAGGAGGACAGACCAAGGGCCCTGCCTTCCTCAGGATTCAGGGACAAGGAAATCCTTCCTTATACCAGTGTACCTTCTGCTACTTTTATTTGATTTTTTTTTTCTGTTCTTTTATTGCAGCTTGGTTGTAGAATTGTTGGACCACAGGTAGTCCTGTACTGTATGCAGTCCCAGCGATGTGTCCCAAGAGCTGAGCATCCTGTGTACAATATGACCATGGCCGATGTAACAGTATCCTGTACCAGCCTTGAAAAAGATGTTAGGGTAATGCATTGTACAAAATGGATTGTTTAGCTGATTATCATTGACATTTGCTTCAGATGGCTCATTACTAAGGCAGCAGTCATACTATATATACTATATAYAAGTCTCTCTCTCTATATATATTTTATATATATATATATACACACTATATATAACTGTGCCGGTGTCCAGATATATCTAGTCTTTCTGTAGTTTATAGACTATGTATAGTTTATGTAGAGAGTTCTATGGAGAAAGAGGGAGTCTTATAAGTATGTGTAGCATATAAACGTGTATGTAGTGTTGTATCTATGCATGCACATGTATATATTACATAAGCATATACATACATAATCACACAAGATTTCAGCTGTATTAATATGGGAGTAAATGTGTGGTTTAGGGATTTCTGTTAACTGATTAGACGAATCACTTGTCTTGCTAGTTTGTCTGTGACTATAATGCTACAGACAACATGCTTTATTTCTGGTTACTCAAAACTATATGGTAAAGATTTAATACCCAGTCAGCTATGGTTTAAATAGTTTATCTAGGAAGTTTAATTTTAATTTATTCCAATATCTCTTTTTAATTTATACTACCTAAAATGTCAACCATCTGTAAAATTTTACTCATACACTATGATTGTAGTATTTTTATTAAGGATACATATTATGTTCAGCTTATCATAAATGCAAATAAAATGGAAATTATATTTAATGATATATATGGAAGCCATAAAAACCATTTTGTATTTTTGAACTTTTTTTTAGGAGAAACCATGGACAATTGAAATCCATGATCTTGTTTTTTAAGGTGAACGTGAGTGTGATGTAGGTTCTTTCTTTTTTCTTGATAATTTTCTATAATTTTTTTTCCCCACCCAGGAAGAAGTTCATAAGTATGTGCAGATGATGGGTGGACGTGTGTACAGAGACCTCAATGTGTCAGTAACTCATCTTATAGCTGGAGAAGTCGGCAGCAAGAAATACTTAGTAGCTGCTTCTCTGAAAAAACCTATTTTGCTTCCCTCTTGGGTTAAGACACTGTGGGATAAGTCTCAGCAAAGGTATAAACAAACGAAACAAAACTGTTTTTGTTTTGGGGACTGGTAATTCTTATGGTGATACAAACTACTTTCTGGTTGATTTTACTTGGAATAAAAAATATTTTATTTCTTTTTTCTTTCTTTCATTCCTTTAGCATAATGAGATACACTGATGTTAACATGGAAGACTACGCATGTCCTGTGTTCCTTGGCTGTACAATTTGCGTAACTGGCTTAAGTAGTTCAGACAGGAAAGAAGTCCAGCGCCTCGCTGCTGAACACGGTGGGCACTACACAGGGCAGCTCAAGATGAATGAATGTACTCATCTCATAGTTCAAGAGCCAAAAGGTAGAACTTAAAGAGTAAATATTATTTTCACTTCTTGAGTTGAAGTAGCGTAAATATGCATAAGCATAAGAGTTTGAACTGTCTCTGTGTTTGCTTTGGTGTTGCTCTTACTACTTCTGTTTAGGGAATCAGTGTTGATGGGAAGAGTAACACAGGGCACCCTTACTTTGCTCTAAAGGCATGAGAAAGAGAACAAAAGAGGAAAAAACCAGAGCCCTAGATGGTATTTAAGGGAAGAAAAAAGGGAGAATCCTAAAGGGGATGGAAGAATAAAGAAAAACTAAGTTTTTTGGGAGAGCTGGATAGGACTTAATTTGTATGCTGATTGRAATTGGATTACGGACTAATGTTTTTTAACTGATCTATTCTTTGTGCCTTCTGAACTCCCTACTAAGATAAAATGAAAGCAACCTTTCTTTCCTCTTGGGAAGATGAAAGGATTGTAGTTTTATTGTGAGAAGAATGGGAAGGGTTTTCTTTTTTTCCATTTACCCTCCCTTTCCTTATGGGGAAGTATCCTGGGACTTGATATTTCCCCCTGTGCTTGACAGCTTTAAAGCCCTTTTTTTTTTTTTTTTTTTTTTCTCCCCCCTTTAGTGCCCTGTCGTGCTGTACCCGTGAGCTAGCCATCAATGAGATTTTTTGCTTTAACTTTATTTAGAGAATAAATAAGCAGCTTATCAGAAGAGACCAGAATAACACAACCTGCACGTTGAAATGACTTATTTGAATTTTTAAATTTTCTTAACGTCCAGCCAGCTTTCAGCGACCGCTGTTTGAAGCATTAGCCTTTTAGTAACTTGTGATTTTTATTTTGTTTACTTTTGAAAGGTCAGAAGTATGAGTGTGCCAAAAAATGGAATGTGCACTGTGTGTCTGTGCAGTGGTTTTCTGACAGCATTGAGAAAGGCTTCTGTCAGGATGAGACAATATATAAAATAGAGGCTGGATCAAAACTGAGTAATACACCCAGTACATCAACACCTACGAATGATGYCACCAAGCCCGATAGTAAGTAAGACCTTTAAAAATACATTAAAGCAAGGAAGGAAACATTTGTAGCAAGGTGGAAGAACTGTTTCAAATTAGTAGGGTGCTGCTTGCTTTTGCAATGCTGGTTTGACAGTTTGGGTTCTGATTCTGCTTGTGCTTAAAACACGACAGATTATTTTTGTGCACATTGAATATTCCAACATGTGTAGACTTGAGTCACGTGAACAATTGTTTAAAAAGTAAACTTGAATTGGGTGTATGGTTGTCTGCTTAAGAATCAATGGTGTATATCTCTAAGTCCTAAAAAAGCACAACTGTTCATACATTTGGAGTTTAAAACAAGTGTCTGTTATGAATTTAATCTTACAGCAGCCTTAGGGGGAAAACAAATGCTGATATTTTTTTTTTTTTTAATTTTTTTTCTATTTTTTTCCTTCATATATTTGTTTTTACTTACTCCATGCTATTAACAGAAGGAAAGTTAAAAGTATTTTGTAAACAAACATGGTAGCATGAAAGACACAGCCAACTTTAAATGTGTCTTTCCAAACACCTGTTACTGACCAGGAAATGACTGAAYGGGAGCACTGGGTTAGCACTACCAACAGAGCACTGGGAGTTCAAGTTAGGTATTATGGAAACTGCATATAACTCTCTTAAATCACTGAGCTTCATGTTGATTTCTGTTTACTAGAGAGGTCTGTCTATTTGTAAGAGTATTTCTAATAGGTGGCCACAAAACTGGAATAAAAGCTTTGAAAACTGGTCTCGTTGGCTGCTATCTCATAGATGACATCCATTTGGGAGTAAACAGAAGGTGCATAAGCACTCTTGCTAGTAAGACCATACTCAGTCTGTGTGCAAATAAACCCCTTGGTTTAACCAAGTATTACCTAGTATTTTTTATTCTTCAGACTTTACATTTCCTTCTAGCACAACAAAATCATATGTGCTAGTTTTGTATTTTGTTTAGTGAAGCAGCAGAGAGACATGAGCCAAAACTAATGCATCTTTTTTAATTTTAATTTTATTTAAAGATCATACCCTTTCGGACGTCAGCCACATTTCCAATATCAATTTCAGTGGTGTTAATGAAACTGCATGTAGTTCTGCTATGAGCAGCAGGCTGGATCCTCTTCCTGATGAGCTGGAAAACTTGGATATAAGTTCTTTTCAAGCCCCTGAAGATTTGTTAGATGGGTGTCGAGTATGTTCAACATTGTATACTTTGAAATGTTCAGTCTTAACCCTGTGGAAGCAACTAGGTTGAAGCACTGGCAGTTGTTGCTTGAGTAAATTGTTGTTTCCTGGTCATTAGCAAATGCCAGATTTATTTTGTGTCCACATGCTGTAGCTTGCGTGTGTGTCTACCTATATGTGTGTGTGTATAATGGTATTAAATATATAGTATAAATATAAAATTATATATTTATAGACATATATTTAAATACTATAGTGAATGCGTTCTAGAATTGGTGTGTGCTCTTGGGTGGGGTTTTGGGGGTTTTTTTGGTTGTACAACTTTGGCTGGGGTTCATTCCGTTAGTAAATGTTGACGTTTTGCTAGATTAATTTGGAAAAATRAATTAATCCAATTCTAAATGCTTAACTTTTTTGCTGCTTCTCAGAAGCTGCGTCACTAGTTTCTCTGTTCTACAGCAGTCRAAACAATTTATACCAAAATATCCTACTTTAGTTTTTCTTCCTTTTTACTTTTTTTTCTTTTTTAAAAAGCCTTTTTTGTTGCTTTGTTCTCTTTGTAGATCTATCTGTGTGGCTTCAGTGGCAGGAAGTTGGACAAGATGAGAAGGCTTATTAATTGTGGTGGTGGCGTTCGATTTAATCAACTTAATGAAGATGTTACCCATGTCATTTTAGGGGAAAATAATGATGAGTTGAAGCACTTTTTGGACAAGACAGCTCACAGGTTATGATAACTATATTGCTTAAGGTCTACTTCCACCTTGTTTTCTTTCTCCCACCACCTTGTAAACAGGAAAACATGTATTGATTTGAAAATCCTAAATAGTTCTTGACTTAAATGAGCATACTTATAGCTAGTATTCATAAGAGCACATGAGGATATACTTAAATACTGTAGTTTTTTGGGTAGCCGTGAGTCATCTCAGTGAATAGAAAAACAAGTATTGTTATTGGTGAAAAGAGGTGTTAACATGTATTTGTTAATATATTGAGGAGGAAGGATTTGGCAACCCAGCAGTGGCAGATATAATTTACATTATAGAAAAATAAGTGTGAAATCCTCTGTGCTCAGACTGAAAGAATTACAAAAAATCTTAAGGTTTGTAAAGTGCCCAAAGCTTGCTTAGTATTGCAGTTATAAACTTCAGGTGTGTGTATATACTAGTATTAGCAGAGCGGGAAAGAAGAATCACAGTTCTGAAAGCTGCTGTAACTTGTTTGTATAACACTTTATTTTATAGGCCTCATGTAGTGACAGCAAAATGGTTGCTGGAGTCATTTAGTAAAGGTTATCTACATCCAGTGGAGCAATATACCCCTCTAAACTACCAGATGTTAGAGAACCCAGTTTTGGAGCAACCTGGAATGAAGTCAGTTCTTCCCAAAAATAACAGTCTCTTGAAGAAAGAAGCTGTGAACGTTATAAAGCACCAGAAAGCTGCTGAAGACGACTTCCTCTCTCTMTATATAAATAATGATTCTACATTAGGTATGTTCTAGCCTCAGCATACCATAGAAAGTTTAACTGCTTATAATTAGCATTTGAGTTTTGCAGCATTTGCTTATTAAAAAGCTAGCTACATCTAGTATGTTAACTTCTATATTGTGTTTTAGAAATCAAATTTAAACAGGCCTATATAGAGCAGTTTTTAACTAAAACCTGGCTGAAAACAGCAAATACTGTCATTTCTTCATGAAACTATTTTGAGTTGTCTTTGATGTTCTTGTCAAGCAATTACAAGGGTTGGTTGGTGTTTTGGGTTTTTTTGGTTTTTTTTTTTTTTTTCCTTTCAGATGAAGTTGAAAAACTAACATCCAGAACCTTCAAAGATGTTACTCACTTGACTGTTCAAGGAGATAATCAATCTTCTGTCTGTAATGGTTCTTTGGGAGAGTCTTCTGCACTGGTTGAAGGAGGCTTATTTGTCAGAAAGAGGTTTCTTCTTTTGGGTTTTGGTGAAGAGGATGAGTCCTACGTTGCAGATATTATAAAGGAGAATGCTGGGAAAATTCTGCCGCTGCAAAGCAGAACCATTGCAGACTATGCTGTGGTACCTTTATTGGGGTCCACGGTGAAGCCAACTGTTGGTGATGTTGTCACAAATACGTGGCTGGTAAGGGAGTTACACTTTCAGTTCCGTGAGTAAACAGGTATCTATATTAGAAATATGTCTTGTCAGAATGCAGTTATCGGTGGCTTAAATGTAAGATAGTGAGAAATTAGCCTCGTTTCATTTGAAATGTACTAAATGAAAGCATGCTTTAAAGCCTCTGCAACTGTAAGGTATCTGTTATCTGTTTCACTTAATTTTCTACAGGCTTGTTAAATAGGACTTCCTTGTCATGACTCAAAGGCTTCTTATATGACAGTCTGACAGCATTCTCTAAATAATCAATTGTAGAAGGAGCTAGTTGACTAATAATGATTTCATTTGATATCTTTGTGCTTACTTGTTTCATGCTTTTTACAGCTTTTTAACTTGTGGCAGAAGAGCAAGTCAGCTTTATAGCTCAAAGTCAAAAAATATTAACCGTATTTGCCAAGAGTGGGCACATAATGTAGACTAACTGCTGTTACTATTTTTCAGTACTAAGTAACTTTCTGTGAAGTAAATCTATACAGACCCCCAGCTCACGCCTTGAACTACTTCAAGGAAACGTCCAGGGTTGGACGAGTAGTAACTGAAAAGTTCTGAATAATGCCTCAGTATGTCAAACCTGACAAAATTAAAGTGAATTAAAGTGAATTAAAGTGATCAGAATTTGTCTGATTCAATCAGAAATAATTTGTCTCAGATGTAATGATGGAAGCAGGATTGCTTGTTCTTGAGTTCATAAATGCTATCGTACAGTTGCTGAAATATTGTTGGGTTTGTTGCTATTTGGCTTGATTTGCATTGTTATCTCTTTCACCTTCTTTAAGATAACCTGTGTGGAACAGCAGCTCCTTTTAGATCCCCACTCCAATCCACTTTTCACACCAGTCCCAGTAATGGAAGGAGTTACCCCTCTGGAAGATTGTGTTCTTTCTTTTAGCCAGTTCACTGGTGCAGAGAGAGACTCCCTGGTTTATCTGGCAGGACTGCTAGGAGCAAGGTATGTCTCCTGTCACCATTTCTTCTTGTTCTTAGACAGCTGGTGTCTGAATTCTATTAATCTACAAAACTTAGTGCTGAAGCCAGTGTCTGGATTCTATTAATTTGCAAAACCTAGTGCTGAAGGAATGAGACGTTATTATATAGTTCTTTTATTTTTCTTCCTTTAGAGAAATTTAGTTAGTATTCACACAGCCTAATTTCTACCAGGATATGCTCAGTCTCATATTTCCCAACAACTGAGTCTCAGTAACGTTTTGCTCTGCTCTAGAACAGAGCAAAAAAAAGTCAGTTTTTCAGATGTCAGGTCTTCTGAGTTGCTCTTCAATTGTCCAGGAGTGGACCATTGTTCYTCTTCTTCAGTACTATCCGGTTCAGCCTCATAACCAGTGATAGTGCACCATTTCTTAGGAGCTGGAATGGTGAATTATTTGCTCCCAATTCATCAGGATCTTTGAAAAACATGTTTAGTCATGAAGTGGCAAAATTGTATAGTTTAGAGTATCATTTGATCTGATTTKTAGTCTGTTTGAACTAGATTCTTTGCCCGTGAGTTCTCAGTCCTGCTGTCTTCTTGGAAGATTGGGTCCTTGATGATAAGAGAAAAAATGTAATATAAAGAAAACTATTGTTCATTTGGAAATGATGCTTGTTGGCTCCAGWAAGTAATCCAGCCTGTCCCATTAATCTTGCAGAAGAATGTTAGGCCCAGTGTATGGTTTGGAAATGGGGTATGTGAGGACTTCTGGAGTGTGAGAAATGTTATGTTTTCAATACTGATAGAAGCAAAACATTACTGTTTAACTTTTTTCCTTTTTTTTTTTTTTTTTGCGTGTAGGTTGGGCTGTGAAGTGCAAAGTGGATGGCCTTAGATAATTCTACTGGTTCTYTTTCTGTTGCTTGCATGCGTTTTATAATAGTATAAACGTGCCCTAGATTAATTTTGCTTATGACTAAATGAATGTTTTGTTAATCTAATTTTAGAGTCCAAGAATTCTTTGTGCGRAAAGCCAATGCAAAAAAGGGAATGTTTGCCAGTACCCATCTTGTGGTGAGAGAACCGGATGGTTCCAAGTATGAAGCAGCGAAGAAGTGGAATTTGCCAGCAGTCACTGTAGCTTGGCTTTTGCAGTCTGCAAGGACAGGAAAGAGAGCAGATGAAAGCAAGTTCTTGATTGAAAACTCAGAGGCTGAAGGTTGGTTATTAGCAAGTTAGGAAATATGATTGTGTCATTTTACTGTTCTTTCATGGCAAAGAAGGCTGATATGATTAAATTTTTTTTCCTAATGCTTTCAAAGTATTAGAAGGATAATTTTCCAAGTATTTTTTCCATTCCCCCCCACCCCACCCCGCTGTTGAGTTGTGGTTATAGAAATGATACTGTGTGTTTGCTGCAAGTCTCTTGGAGCTAGTGGAGTCTTGTGGTTATCAGTCAGTTGGGAATCAAGCTCAGCGTCTCAGCTTTGTCCTTTCTGACACATATGCTACTCTGTAGATTGCATGGGAATTGATGATAAATCCAGCCTAGAACTTCATACTTGTTGATCTGCAATGACATGATGCCCCTCTGTTCAGTCCTTCAAGCCTACTTCATCTTCTGATGCTTCTGCTCCTTTTCAAGTTATTTCACACCTTTTATTTGGCAATATTTCTTCCATATTAAGATGCAGACTACAGTGATTTGATATTGAATGTTAGCAGACCTGTTTTACCAGTGCCCTTGTGAATTAATTATATGGGTCACTAAGAGGACAAAAGGTATGTTGTTGGCATAGGCACGTCTTATCTGTATATTACATTTTTAAGGAAAAGAAGTGGAGGGGCAGGGGAAATGAGCAGTAAAATGTAAAAGCAATTCTTTTACTAATCTTTTTGAGCTATAAAGATGATGAGTCATGCTTATTTAGAAGCATTTATGATGAATAAGCTTTAAGGGCTTATTCCTGGCTAAATCTTGGTCCTACTAATCCAAAGGCATAACGGACTGGAAGTGTACATAGTGGCCTAAAGAGGTGTGATTCAGAGTCATGAATATGAAAAATTTTACGTTGCATGGAAAGTAAGGAGCCAGGGAGGAGGAGTTACCTTTAATTTTGAAAGGGAAGGATTTGTTGTGTATTACATCTTTTTCTTGGATTTGTATTTTGATAGTTGTTGTATGACATATGTGAGCTATACAGGTATACTGCAAACAGTGTGAGCAGGTCAGGGGTTGCTCGCTCTTTTTCAGACGCTTAGAGTCAGACTCAGTCCCAATGTAATTCAAACTAAGTAGTTAACTAGAAGAGACACTTAAAATACTGGCTTTTAAACTATAATTGTCAGTTTAGAGCATTTATTGGGGGGGGATATGAATTATTTTTTTTAGGGAAAGGAAGGTCAGATGAACTTTCAGTTGTTGTTTAAATCAAAGCGTATGTGAGATCTGTGTTCAAAAGAAAAATCAGATTGCTTGCTTATTTTTTCTTTGTTTCTTTTAAAGATAAAGAGAGTTCCATTACTCAGCTTAGCAAGACACCAGCAACTGTTAAATCTCCTGATTCGGAACAACCTACTTATCTCCTTGAAGCTGGAAAAAAAACAGCTGTGACCCCTCTTGATATCAACAGGTTCCAGAGTAAAGCTTTCCAAGCTGTAATCTCTCATCATATTGGGAAGAAGACAACCCCTCTTGCACAAGGGAGGCTGCCACAGAAAGAACCGTCTTTACATCTTGATACGCCATCAAAATTTCTTTCCAAAGACAAGTTATTCAAGCCTTCTTTTGATGTAAAGGTGATCACCTTTGCAAATTTTTTAGTCTGTAGAGCCAGTAGGGTTAAAGATGCACATAAACTTAAATACAGCACAGAAACCTGTGCTTACCCCTTCTTATGCTGTTAACATACAGACTTTCCATTTTGAATAAAGCCAGGAAAACTGGCTCTGTTTATTTATATATATTTCTAGTTAATGACCTGTGGAATAAATTTATTGACTAGTAGATGCTATAATGTCCGTAACAAAGCTCCTTTATGCTTATTGCATCATATGCTCATGTGTTCTGCACCTCACACAGTACACAGTCTGTGTTCTTTACATCTAAAACGTGTATTACAAGACCAGAAGAATCTAGTGTTCTCTTTAGTTAGTTCTGCTTCATGAAGAGAAGGCTCTGGAGAGACCTTATAGCGGCCTTCCAGTACTTAAAGAGGGCCTACAGGAAAGGTGGAGAGGGACTCTTTATCAGGGAGTGTAGTGATAGGATGAGGGGTAACGGTTTTAAACTGAAAGAGGGTAGATTTAGATTAGATATTGGGAAGAAATTCTTTACTGTGAGGGTTGTGAGACACTGGAACAGGTTGCCCAGAGAAATTGTGGATGCCCCATCCCTGGAAGTGTTCAAGGCCAGGTTGGATGGGGCTTTGAGCAACCCGATCTAGTGGAAGGTGTCCCTGCCCATGGCAGGGGGGTTGGAACTGGATGATGTTTAAGACCCCTTCCAACCCAAACAATTCTGTGATTCTGTGATTCAATTGGTACTCTGCTTTTTGAAATCTAATAGTTCATCACTCTGATAATTTTCAAAAGCAAGATATTCTAGACCAAAATTCCTCTTTTTTARAAAAGGACAGTAGGAAATTATGTTTTAAAGGTGCAGACAGAATCACATACTTGTATGCAACTCTTGTCAGGGGGGAGGTATTAGTAAATTAAAGTAATTGGTTGGGGTTAGGAATACCTGGGTTTGGCCACGTTTTTTTCCAACTGAGGGCAGTTTTCATTGATGGCAGTGAAAAGAGATTAATAATCTATCTTCTTCCTGTTTTGCTTATGCAGACTCTAAGACTGGGGTTGTCTTGTACTGCTTTTGTGCAGTGGTACTACAGTTGCACTTGCTAGCTGCTACTGTAGTACACCGTCCTGGTTTAGGAGTGTGAAATCTTACTACAGACTATATTTGTGAAACTTGCACTTCAGTGAGAATTTTGTAATGCATTCATGAGTCAGTCAGTTGCTTCTTTTTTGGTAGGATGCTCTGGCAGCTTTGGAAACTCCTGGAGGTCCTGATCAAAAAACCAGGAAACTAAGCACACCTCTCTCTGAAGTCATCGGCAGAAACCTGAAATTGGCACTGGCAAACAGCACAAGGCATACAGCAGCTCTTACTGCCAGCCCTCAGTTGACCACCGCACAGCCAGAAGTGGTAGGAAATTTTGATTTTGAGTTTCTAGAGTGTAGGCTTAATTAAGAAAATGCTCTATCTTTTGTGATTTAAGTTACAAAGGAGTTTGTGAATTGTGCTTTGTGGTCTATTTGAGCAGAAATCCATATGATTATGCATTCTTCAATGACAGTTAAAGGAAGGTAAGATAGAAGATTTTCCTCCTGCAAGGCAAAGAATTTTAAAACCTTCTTCTACTGTCTGTACTACTATCTTGAATATTAAGCAGTTGCTAAGTAAYGTGGCATATAAATATGTGCCAATTTAGACTTCGTAGTATTGGGATGAGAGGATTTCATCACACTYAAGAGATTTCCAGGCTCCAGATGAGCAGGATTAAATGTTTTGTATTGATAAAGACATGTTATGTTATCCTTTCTTGTAGTCATCTTGCCTCTTCAGTCTAATCTACCCTAGTGAGAGAAAACAGAAGAAGATSCAGGAGTATTTATGTATTGTGTGCCATGTTAGTACACTGTTTACTGTAGAGGARGGACAAGCAAGCTAATGGCCTTCAGCAAGGGAAGGCTGTCACTTCTTATTTTGTAACTCCTTATTCTTACTTTTTTTTTACTCCAAGTGAAATACTTCTGTGGCATCAGGTTTGATAATTCCTTAATTTCGGTGTTCAGGAASTACTCAGTCTGCGATGGAAGGAGCAGAATATGTTCCAGGGAGACTGGCTGAGAGTGAATCTTTTGTCTTTGGATTCCTAGTGCACAGAATGATAATAGTGCTGTTTTTTTCCCATGGAGTTTGGGAGTAACTAAAATAGAAAAAATATTGTCCGAGCAGCTGGGGATCACGTTAGGAAAGCTAAAGCCCTGATAGAATTAAATCTGGCCAGGGACATCAAGGGCAACAAGAAAAGCTTCTATAGGTACGTCGGGGATAAAAGGAAGACTAGGGAAAATGTGGGCCCGCTCCGGAACAAAATGGGAGACCTGGTTACCCAGGATATGGAGAAGACGGAAGTACTCAATGACTTTTTTGCCTCGACAAGTGCTCGAGCCTCACCACGCAATCCGCAGAAGGCAAAGGCAGGGACTGGGAGAATGAAGCACTGTCCACTGTAGGAGAAGATCAGGTTCGAGACCATCTAAGGAACTTGAAGGTACACAAGTCCATGGGACCCKATGAGATCCATCYGCGGGTCCTGAGGGAACTGGCGGATGAAGTTGCTAAGCCACTATCCATCGTATTTGAGAAGTCGTAGCAGTCTGATGAAGTTCCCGCTGACTGGAAAAGGGGAAACATAAYCCCCATTTTTAAAAAGGRAAAAAAGGAAGACCCGGGGAACTACAGGCCAGTCGGTCTCACCTCTCTGCCTGGGAAGATCATGGAAYGGATTCTCCTGGAAGCTATGCTAAGGCTCATGGAGGACAGGGAGGTGATTHGAGACAGCCAGCATGGCTTCACCAAGGGCAAGTCCTRCCTGACCAACCTAGTGGCCTTCTATGATGGAGTGACTACATCAGTGGACATGGGAAGGGCTACAGATGTTGTCTATCTGGACCTCTGTAAGGCCTTTGACATGGTCCCCCACAACATCCTCTCTCTAAACTGGAGAGAGATGGATTTGATGGGTGAACTGTCCAGTGGATGAGGATTTGGTTGGATTGTCGCATCCAGAGGGTAGTGATCAACGGCTCAATGTCCAGATGGAKATCGGTGAYGAGTGGTGTCCTGCAGGGGTCCGTATTGGGACCAGTACTGTTTAATATCTTCATCAATAACATAGTGGGATTGAGTGCACCTTCARCAAGTTTGCAGATGACACTAAGCTGAGTGGTGTGGTCGACACGCCTGAGGGACAGGATGCCATCCGGAGGGACCTGGACAAGCTTGAGAAGTGGGCCCATGTGAACCTCATGAGGTTCAACAAGGCCAAGTGCAKGTTCCTGCACCTGGGTCAGGGCAACTCCTGGTATCARTACAGGCTGGGGGATGAAGGGATTGAGAGCAGCCCTGTGGAGAAGGACTTGGGGGTACTGGTGGATGAAAAGCTGGACATGAGCCGACAATGTGCACTCGCAGCCCAGAAGGCCAACTGTATCTGGGGCCGCATCAAAAGCAGCGTGGCCAGCAGGTCSAGGGAGGTGATTCCGCCCCTCTGCTCTGCTCTGGTGAGACCCCACCTGCAGTGCTGCGTCCAGCTCTGGGGTCCTCAGCACAGGAAAGACATGGACCTGTTGGAGCGGGTCCAGAGGAGGGCCACGAAAATGATCAGGGGGATGGAACACCTCTCCTGGGAAGAAAGGCTGAGAGAGCTGGGGTTGTTCAGCCTGGAGAAGAGAAGGCTTCAGGGAGACCTTAYTGCGGCCTTTCAGTACTTAATGAGGGCTTATAAGAAAGACGGGGACAAACTTTTTASCAGGGCCTGTTGCGACAGGACAAGGGGGAATGATTTTAAACTAAAAGAAGGTAGGTTTAGGCTAGATAYAAGGAAGAAATTTTTTACGATGAGGGTGGTRAAACACTGGCACAGGTTGTCCAGARAGGTGGTAGATGCCCCATCCCTGGAAACATTGAAGGTCAGGTTGGACGGGGCTCTGAGCAACCTGATCTAGTTGCAGATGCCCCTGCCCACGGCAGGCAGGTTGGACTAGATGACCTTTAAAGGTTCCTTCCAATCCAAAATATTCTATGATTCTATGATCTTAGTTTTGTTGTTATTGCATATTTTACAACATGCTACACTAAATATTAAAGTACTTTTGTAATTGATACAGAAACCTTCCAAACATGACTCTCCTATTTTTTCCGTGCTGCTTGAACAGGAAGAAGAGCCCAAGCCTCTAGCTGATGTTGTTATATGTGTCAGTAAAAAGCTCAGTAAGAAGCAAAGTGAACTGAATGCAGTAGCAGCTTCTCTTGGGGCAGACTACAGGTATCAACTGATACAAACAGCTTCTAAGCTTCTGCATTGATGTGACATCTAATAAATATGAGTCTTGGCATTSTAATGTGCTTATCTATATGATCTTATGACCTATTGCTATAGCTAAACATTAGATTTTACCACCTTAAACAATTTCTGATGCAAAATAAGGCCATCTTACCGCCCCTCCACCTCCCTGGTCTCTGTGTTCTTGATAAGCCTGTCTTGGAAAGACTGTTTATGCTGAAGTCTTTCCAAATGGCAGAATTTTTTTTTTCCTTCTTCTCTTCTTTTTTGAAGAAAACTATGAAACATCTTTAGCTTTCAGGTAGTTTAAAATTTGCTTTGTATTTTAGATTTTGAATCTGATCTGAATTGGTCTGTGTGTTTCTCCCTGGCTCAAAGCTAATTATTTTACAGATTGTAAGCATTGGCACACATGGTTAGTGTGCTTAGAAAAGCTTAGGAAAAACAGGTTGTCATGAAGAGAAACTACAAACTAACCTTTGTGATTTAAGACAGAACTCTGCAGCTGCTAAATCTGATTTATATATTTTGTTACTGACTTCTATGATAAGTGTTATTATTCACAGTGTGGATGAGGAAGTTGCCCTTATGTTTGGTAGTAGCTTAGAAATGCTGAAGATATTTGCATTAGCTAGCAAATACTAGTTTTTRTTGGTTTAAATGTTAGAATCCTGCATTTTGTGTATTTTGAGCTTCAAGGATCGGTATTTCACTTGCAGCTCAGTATGTCAACAAAAGAAAAAGCTSACTCATCCTGGGTCACTGGTTCTTTTCAGAAGCTGATTTGAAACTCCAGTTACTTAAATAAAAACAAAACAGAAAAACTAAAGCAAAATCCCTCCTCTTTTATGGGATTTAGTTTTGTTTACTTCAGGAATGCTTTCAAAAGATACTGAAATAGTTCTATTCTGAAACTGAATGCTGTCTTTTTTTTGATGAGGAAATTGTTTATTTAGGCATAACAAAGTGGGCAAAACAATATTTTAACATGAATAAGGGATAGAACAATTGCTGGGATGGATTTCTGATACTTTTTGATAGGAAAGTACATCTTCAAGTTGTATTTCGTTTTCTTTTCTAGATGGTGCTTTGATGAAACAGTAACACACTTCATCTACAAGGGAGGACAAAATGACAATAATAAGGAATACAAATCTGTTAAAGAACGGGGTATACATATTGTTTCAGAACACTGGCTTTTAGAGGTATGGAGCTCACTTTTTTCCCTGATTAAAAGTGAAGGGAAATGGAGGTTTAAAACCAGTTATATGGCAGTTGATTTTCTGTTTGAATTTATATTGAACATATATAGGAACTGATGTTTTGCATCCTGCTTTGCATTTATAAATTGAGCGATCAGTTTTCACTGATATACTTTTACCTTGTTCTCCATGAGGAGAACAGAAATTCTCCATTGAACGTTTCTGCTACATGTTTCCCAGAATGAGAGCCACATTTTTCTCTTGTGTAAAGTACTTCTTTCGGTGGWGTTCTTATTATACTTTTCCGATGTTTAGATGTGGAATTTCTCTTTTATCTCAATCAGTTTCTCATCTTTCTTATGTTAACTGATGTTATTACAGAGTGCCCAAGAATATAAACGGCTTCCTGAATCTCTCTTTCCTCACACTTATAATCCCAAAATGAGCCTGGACATCAGTGCGGTGCAAGATGTCAGGCTCTCCTCCTCCAGTAAACTTCCATCAACTGGAAAACCAGCAGAGGAGAATGAGGTATAATGTGTGATATGAATTCATGTTCTATGAAGTGATTTGGATTCAGATAACTTCCTTGTTATATTAACATATTAATAAAAAATGTTGATGCTTATTTAGCAATGCCCTGAATCAGGTAATTAATAGCAGCGATCACAGATGATCCATAAGGTTTTTCTGCATTTGTAATATTCCTCTTCTAGGGTGATGGAGGGACACACAGGCATTTCAGGATTAGAAGTGCTTTCCAAATTTGAAATTATGTAGGTCCAGTCTTTGCCTTCTTTTGTAGGTAACGAGATCCAAGCTGTGAACTTGCCTTAGTAGGCATTTAGACTGCAGGATAGGTGTTGTCATTGACGCTGCTGTTCACTGTTTTACTGTCATTGCGGTAGCAAAAAGGTTAGATTTAGTCTAAGGCAAGATTAATAATCTTCAGAACTTATACAAGCGTTGAACGTGGGAAAAAGCAAAAAAAATTTTGGTGTTTAAGAATTATACTTGTCTTCATTGTTTTTAGATTATTCCATTGGACGAAGATGATGCTGAAGATGATGTAACTACTGACCAAATAAAGGAAATGGTTGCTACAGGGGAAGAACAAATTGTAACAAGTGAATCCAAAGGAGGTGAATGTAAATTACTGTTTTCAAAATAGTTGTGGAATATCAAACTATCAATATAAGCCTTTTACAGTTTCAGGTGCTGAATGTACTTGACTGGTATATAAATTAGTATSTAAAGCTTCCAGATCTTAATCTGGACATACCAGTCAAGTACAGCTAGCCCTTACTGTTGCTGGATGTGAGGGAAGGGTTTTGCTCTCTATTGTAAAGACTGACATCCCATAAGAAAATYATGATCATCTGTTGCAAATTAGTTAATTGCTGTTTCTTTGTTTTTAAAAGACTGAAGTTTGTCTTTAACGGGGCAAATCGCTGTTTTAGAGTATACCTTTTTTGTTACGTAAATAAATGTGTTAGGGGAGAATTGTGGATATAAGTTAGATCATGCAAGCAAATTCAGAAGTGAGCCAACTAGAGATTTCTACTTCTGTCTAAGAATAGGTGACTCAGGGTATACGTAGTTTTCCTAGATATTTTTTCCCAGATATCTTAATGTATTGGTTTTGTCCCAATGTGGGGGCGGGGGGGGAAGTTGACTGGAGTTTCGGTTTCTTTTCACTTGTTACAATGTAACAGTCTTGATCTTGTGAGTTTTCTTTCTCTCTTAAGTTTTAACCCAAGCACTAGAAATGAGGGAGAACTTCCAAAGACAGCTGCAGGAGATCATGTCTGCCACATCGCTAGTGAAACCACAAGGGCAAAGAGGTTCCCTTTCAAGGAACAGTTTTGATGGTTCTCCAACCACTCCTGATAGCACACGATCTGTGCGAAATGGCCGCAGTAGGGTCTTGGAAGCTCTRAGGTATTGATTTGTGTTTCAAAATATCTTATTTTGTCCTCCCTGTGCATACTTAGACATTCACTGAAACATGAATAGGTCTCCAGGGTTTTCAGATGTATTGTCTTTCTCTGCTGACGTACTTAAGTTGCTTCTCTTGCAATTCAGAATCTTTAACTGGACATGCTAGGTAAAGTCAGAATGAATGTTATCTTAATCCATAGTGGGTATCTTTTGTTTTTCAAAAAAATCATAGAATAGTATGATTGCTTTTTAATTTTGAATTGAATTATGCCAGCTGATTTCTTTTCTTTCTCTTCAGATTAGTTAGTGTTCTTACAGATTTTGAAGAAACCATTGCTGCAGTATTTCAGTACATAGGTCATATACAAGTACTAGGTATCCCTGCAAAGCACCTCTGTGAATGTTTCTCCTCCTTTCTTTTTCTTTTCTCTCTAAACAGAGAATAGGATTTGAGCTCTAACAGTGCTGAGCTACAGTGAGAAAGTAATGGAAACCTTACAAAATTATTCCTTTAGCTTGGCATTTATTTGCAAATTAATAGGTTCAGTAAAGAGTTGAGTGCACCAATTTTTGGAATATTTTATCAATATGACACATAATAAAAACATCATCTTCTGATMTTTTGGTTGTCTTTTTTCAGCCATGCTGACACTTAGGCCCACAAAGCTAAGCTGCCAGAGTTGCTTTTATACTGAAATTTTCCSCTTTCCTAGCCATGCTTTCTAATAATGAGGTCACCTGGATGCTACAGTTGATGTGATCATTAACACATTGCCTTCTAGTATGTTAGTCTTCTGTAAAACAAATGAATATTTAAGGTATCTGTGCTTTTTTTCCTTAGGCAATCCCGTCAGGCACTCACAGATATAAACACGGAGCCATCCCAGAGTGAGCAGATCATCTGGGATGATCCTACTGCGAGGGAGGAGAGAGCAAGACTTGTCAGCAACTTTCAGTGGCCTAATAGTCCTTCCCAGTACACTGAGCAAGGTCAGAGTAATGTCAATAAGAACATGGATGAGTCTGCCTTCAAAGGATCTTTAGCGGATGCAGAGATTGCTGATATAGGTAACATCAGAAATACAATRTCCTTGTTCTTTGCTACAGCATCCATTTGATCTTTGGGGACTTTTAAAATACAGTAGTGTTTGAATCCTCCTTTTAAAAAAAAAAAAAAAAGTGAACATTGTTGGCATTTCTTGAATGCCAAAAATACAATTTTACATCTTGGAGCTCCATTATGTGTTGCTGCTTTTTAAAGAGAAGCTTTCCTATCCATTTCCTATTTGTGGTCAAACACCAAGGCAGCACCTCTCTTAAAAATAGTCTGCATCAACTTTAGGAAATCTTCCAAATTTTTATTTGGAACCACAGCTGGTTTCCAGGTGACAATTCAGGTAGATATAGTGGGATTCAAATGGGAATACCAATAGCGGAATCTTCTTAATTATAGTGGAAATATTCATAGGTAGAGAATGGAGATACATGAAGAAGGTACCCACGAGCCCRAAAAACAGATGTGTCAGAGCTGCCGATGAACATGATTAGGTCAGGGTTCAGTGAAGATATTGTGTATTTATCTTCCCTGTTCTTTTGAATTCTTTAGTCTGCTGCTAGGACTAAGAAAGCAACATACTTATGTTTTTTCATCTGGTTTTGCTTTCTTCCCATTCTTGCCTCCTGAGAGATAGCGGAATCCTTTATTTCTCTCTCCCCACTACCTCCCTCCTGCCCCCAGCTCCTTCCCTCAATCTACTTACAGAGTTTCTGCTTGTGGCAACAGTCTTCCTGAAAACTGACCCTGTCCTAGGGGAGGTTGAAGAAAATCAGCTAAATGCATTCAATTGATTTTCGGTTCAACTGAATCAGTGTGGTTTAGCYAAAGAAATTAGGCCATTTGAGGTTTTTCTTGTTTTTCAAAACAAGGCATCCAGGCACATGAGTCTGCAATATTGCARTTGGTGGTTTGTGGTATAAGGAAGAGCATCTGTAAGAAAGGCAATSGTGAAATGTAACTGTCCATGTCGTAGCAGCAGTTGTGTTTTGTCCTTTTAGGATAGGTACTACTACTTTTTTTTAAACTTTATCCATAATTATATTCAACCAAAGACRAGTCATGCAAAAACACTTTACTTTCACAGTTGTTCCTGAGGCTGGGGATGGAGATTCAATTGAAGGTCTAAAAAATCCTGTATGTAAAGATCCTGAAACACCGATTAAAGATCACTTGATCCCCACTCCGCAGGCCCCCAGCATTGCTTTCCCACTGGCTAACCCTCCTGTGGCACCACAGCCCAAAGAAGAGGTTTGTCATATGAAGAAATGTTTATGATTATTTGTGTTCTGAGAGATGTAGTGACACTTCAAGAACTTTTGAACTTGATGGTAAATATAAAATAGGTGAATATCTGCATTTAAAATCTTTAAGTGGATTACTTTTGTGCAGTTGCATTTCTTTTTCCTCCATTCTTCGAGATTTTGAACAAATAATGTTTGTTCAAATAAATAAAGCTTATTTGTTCAGACAAATAAAGCTTTTTCTCCTGTTAGTTCCTGCTGGAATGCTTTGGAGTGGAGAGTGTGTATTACTCAGAACGCCTCCAGCCATGTTGGGATGATGGAAAAAAGTGTAGACTTTAATTTCCTTGGTGGTATCTGGAATTTATGTTTAGGTACAAGCTGAAAATTATTTTTCTGCCAAAAACCTGGTTTAGAATTCTGCTTTGTTGTAGTGAACTTGGAAGGGGCTAGGAAAATGAGCTTCGTCTTTTTGCCTGCACTGTATCACTTGATGCTCAAACTTTCAGCAGCTATGTGTCTTCAGGGGCATAACATGTCATGTTAGTAAATAGGCTGTGGTGGGAATGCACAGAGGCCCTTGAAGTCATAGAAAGTCTGAATGAAGGAGGCGGTGTGATAGATGGATGATGATTTCTTCATGTGTTCAACTTGGCATTCAGTGGATATGAATGAAGGATTAGTTTTTATGACAGATTGGTTCAGTTGTGCCCTGAAGAAAGGGCAAGAGGATGTTAAGCAGGAGCCTAATGTTGATTTGCTAAGATCCAAGCTTTTGTCAAGTGATTGATATGTTTGGTTCTGCTTTTCCTGGCTAAAAGAAAACTTAATATAAAAATAACCCAGAACGTTTGGCAGAGAAGTAGTCAGCTGTCAACCTAATCTTTCTGTCATATTTTCAAAATCTGTTACTGTATTTCCAGGCTGTTACAGAAGATGAGAAGGCTGATGAAGAACCAGAAAAACACCGTAAATTTCAGCTGTCTTCTCTTAATCCTCAAGAAAGATTTGATTACTGCCATCTGATTGAAGAATTAGGTACCAGATATTTGTAAAATGCAAAGAATAGTATGTGTCTGTAAGCTGGTCAGCTGTGGCTCGTTGGGGAAAAGAAAGGGCTTCTGTTAATGACTCATCAGATTTGAGGTCTCAAATTCATGGCTTTCTGTGCTTGTGAGCGATTCTTTGAATGTATTATTATTATATGAGTGATCAGCTTTGCCATAAAACAGCAATGGTTTTGTCTTCTGGCAGTTTCTTTTAGCTGTCTCCACAACGGCCTCATTCTTTACTGTTGGGAGTCCCCAGGACTGCTGTCCTCTGGTGTTGCTCTCATTCCTGTCTCTGTTACAGTGGGACTTTATTTTTATCAGAGCCACTCTTTCCTGACCGCTCCTCCTTTCTTGCCAACTTCTGCCCATGTCACTTCAATGATAATATTTTCAATGTAAATTTGAGTTAAGTATATTTGTATCTGAATTCAAATAATTCTCACTTTGAGTTGATCCTTTCTGTGGTACAGCATGACCCTTAAATATTTTGAATCAAATTCCTTCCTCGTTTCCAAGGTGGAATAGTACTTGAGAAACAGTGCTTTGATCCAAGTTGCACACACATTGTTGTGGGACATCCTCTTCGAAATGAAAAATTCTTGGCTTCGATGGCAGCTGGAAAGTGGGTGCTTCATCGTTCCTACCTGGAGGCATGTAGAGGAGCTGGCTGCTTTGTTCAGGCATGTGACCTTATTATTGAGAAATTAGTATGTTGCACCTTTTCTCATTTCTTTTTATTTTGTGYTACTGGGAAAGGACTTAGCCTCTCAAAAGCAATTAGCAGTTTGGGGTGCCCGAGCCTTGGGAGTTTTAGAGGATCCAAAGTCTGAGAAATTTGTGGCAAACTTTTCTCTGAAAAATAGTCCTGGACCGAACTCCTGGTATAGGACAAATAAAATACCTATCTTTTTATAGTTAGTTCTGAAAATTGAAGCTTGAGTACCTTTTGGTAAATTCTCATTGGTATCAGCTAAAGTTATGTGGATCTTGTTACACAGGAATTAAATCCTGATCCTTTCCATAAATGAATATAATAGTTTTAAGTGATCCAACTCTGTAACCACGTACATAAACATTTTTGAACACTCTCTTCCAACTCCTCACCTCCCTAACCATTATTTCACACTTCTCCTGGGTCTAGCAGTTCTTTTACATTGACCAGGTTAACTTTAAAATAATGCCTGTAGACTGGTTCATATCTTTCTGTATCAAAACCAACTTTCATTGTTTTGGAAGACACTGCAGAAATGTAGAGTCGGTGGTGTCCAGAGTAGTGAGTTGCTTTGCCCTGCTGTTGAATTCCATTGCAAGAGGAATCTGGTTGTCTACAATGTGACTTGATGTCACAGAAAACATGAGTTGATTTGGGTACATATGTGCAATTAAGAGCCATACCTCTTAAGTTTAACTAGAGCTGTTTTGGCCAGATAAAATCAAAAGCTAGAGTGACTTGGGATTTGTTCTGGGATTTTTTTGTTTTTTCATTTCAGTGTGGTTTTTTTATTTATTTTTGTGCTGATAAAGTTGGCAGGGCTGCTTTGTAATTCAAGCTTATGATTGTTCTAGGAAGAAGATTATGAGTGGGGAAGTAATTCCATACTTAATGTTTTGCCTGGAATCAATGTAAACCAGAAGAAACTAGCACTCGCAGCCATGAGGTGGAGGAAAAAAATTCATAAAGGGAGGCAAGAAACTGGTGTTGTTGAGGTATGGTATTGTTGAGGTATTTGGATACTCATGTGAGTTGTACAGTGTGGGTGGACAGGACAGGGATTGTCACCAAGAAACTCAGAAACTTAACTGGCAGGGAAAGGTAATCTGCCTTGTTATTAAGAACAAAATGGCTTAGCTGGATATATTCTAGTTAAGTAATTTTGTTTTAAAAAAACTTTTAGTGCTGACATATTAAAAGTCTTAATCTCCTCCTGAACAGTCGTTCATTTTTTTTGCAAAGCTGGAACGTGGCTGTTTATGTATGTAAACGTCTGCTGGCCATGAAGATGACGTTTACACTTCAGATCTCTGATTGGGAAGCTAACTTAACTCGGCTTTACTAGGAAACTACAACTGGTACTGGCAGTAACCGTTACAAATCCTGTGCTGTGCTGTATAGGTGAATACAGCTCTCTGGACAGCATTGTTATAGCTTTAGCAGTGAGCATGCTGTTGTGCTTCAAACATGGCACAAGTTTGCACCTTTCCTAAAGCACCTCCGGTGATTTTTACAGTGCAAATTCCATAGTCTGTCAGTGAGATTTTTGAAAGTGGGAGTTTGGTTCCGCAAAGCCTTTTAACTTCTCTCTCAAATCAGGCATTGCAGTTGAGTATTCATTGAAAAGTAGAAATACTGCTGATGTTTGTCGCATCAGGATAAATCTTGACTTGCATGTATTTTACAATAGCCTTTTTAAATGACTGCTTGTAACAAATCCTCTGTACCCCTTGCCTACTTGGAAACCAGAGTGAGTGCTTGTAGGAGGCAACCATTTAGCCTGAGGTGCGGTTTCTGTAACTGAGTAGATAATGTAGTGCATGGGGTAAGGGGAAATATTGTTTCCAAGTAACTGTTTTTCTTAAGATGTGTTTCTGTAGATGAGTGTCTGGTGTTCTGGAAAAAATACTCATTGCCGAGGGTCTTTTCATAGATCAGTTTGCCCATCTTCCTATGCAGGTGAAAGGACTTGGTGGCAAGCTGCCTGACTGTATGGTATTGGCCCAATAATTGTATGTTGTGTGGGGCTTTTTCTGCCATTTACACTTAAAGACAAAACTAGGTGATAGCAAAGCTTCATCTGATGTATATTCATGAAAGGGGCAAATTATAGATCCATTAAGTGTTTGTACTTTTTTAGTACTGACGTACTTTTGACCAAATTGAGTCTTTTATCTAGGGAGCTTTCAGTGGCTGGAAAGTGATCCTGAATGTTGACCAAACCAAGGAAGCGGGATTCAGGCGCCTTCTCCAGTCAGGAGGAGCAAAAGTATGTAGATTTTTTTAAAAAAATAATTAAATACACATGTGTTTCTATTTATTTTTTTTTCTTTCTGTTAAACTCTGTGCTGGGCATTTTCCATGTGAGTAAAACATCTTAACCAACAAAATTGCTTATACAGGATAGCTGAGACATGGTCAAAGGGTGGGAGGAAAAAGCTATGTCATCTTCATTTTGCATGTGGTCAGGCAGGGCAGCTTGTCTGAGGTCACACAAGTCAGTAGTGCTGGTGGGAACTGAAGATAGAATTTCTGTGCCCGCTCTGTTGAGAAGGCTCACCCTTCTTGAAAGGTACATGATGGGACAGAATGCAGCTGTAAATGGTATTTTATTTCCCATTGGTTTGCTAGTTAATTTGATGGGTGAAATTGTAGGTCATGAACTGCATTTGTCTTGGGGAAGAAACACAAAAATAAACTTGTTTTTGTCTGTTGTGTTTTAATCTGTAGGTGTTTCCTGGTCATTCTGTGTCTCTCTTTAAAGAAGCAACTCATCTTTTTGCTGACTTCAGTAAGCTGAAGCCGGAGGACACCAGGGTTAACRTAGCAGAGGCGGCAGCCCAAGGAGTGCACTGCCTGAAACCCGAGTACATCGCTGACTACCTCATCCAGGTGTGCATGCCCCAGGGCGCGCTCGGGGTGCTCTTCACCTACCCCACAGGCCCCTCGCTTCCAACAGCCCCAGACACCTGAAGCCTCTGAAGGGGCTGCTGCTCCAGCCGTCATGTGCCTCCTCTGCCAGGAATTGTGGCCACAAGTGCCTGTGCTCAGGCATTTTGATCCCTGGCCTCAAATTTTAATTGCTATAACATGACTTGTTCTAGTGCTGGCAGTAGGATCTGTTGCAGGGTAGGGAGCTTGCAAAATGTATTCAAAATGTAGCTGTGCAGTGTTCGTTTTGTTATTTTCAATTTTAGAAAACTAATGAGCTGTTTGTTTCTTTGCAGAAGCTTCTCGAGCTAAACAAAGACTTGAGCTAAACCACTTTTTTTTTTTTTCTTCTTCCTCTATTGAAGGATCCACCTCCCCCAGTGGAGTCTTACTGCCTGCCAGAAGCTGAATCTTACCTTCAAAATAACCCAGAACTTGGAACTGGAGTATCCCAGAAAAGAAAAGCACTAGGAGAAATGAGCAGAGTCAAGCGATCCAGAATACACTGAGCAAATTCCATGTTTTTAATTTGTACATTTTTAAATTCATATTTATATTTTTTCATTCTCACCACAAAAATTAAAAAGCTTTGTGTTTCACTTCTAGTTGTCCTGAGATTAAAATAACTTTACAGTAATACTCATAGGAAAGATTGCTTTGAGTACCAGTAGCATCTAAAAATGTAGCAAGAACTCATCCAAAAAATACTGTGTCTCCAAAATATCCTAACTATCCCACTAATGATTTTGTTTAAGGACACCACTGTATAATAATATTTAAGAAATACTTTGTGAGATGCTTGTCACAACTTTTGTGTGTTGTGGGGAAAATACCAGTTCATAAGAATTCTGTTGCATTTCCCACACAGTAATGGACTTCGGTTTTACATTAATTTTTCCTCTTTTGGTATTTTCTATCAGAGGGGAAAAGGGAAACTGGATGAAAAGAACTGGCTTGTAAATTTTTGTACTAATAGAGGGTGTAATAAATTATTTCTATAAAACAGAGGTGCTGTTGAGGTACTGCCATTCTGAGTGCTAATGAATCTGTTCAGCAAACATAGAACCAACTGTTTGACAAGAGGTGAAGTTTGTCTGACCGTGCTCCCTGTTGGAGTCTGCGATAGGAACCAGGGGCAGAACAAAGACGTTAGTTTCCAGCAGCCGGAAATGTTCTTAGTCAGACAACCACAATATTTGACAATCCGTTTGACCTTTCAGTAACTATGGGGTCTGGGTCTCTATTTACTGAACTTACTGTATGAGTTGCACTGTGTCAGTCTGGGTAAAGGTGTTTGTGCTTATGAAACCTGAAGAGCTATATTTAAGCAGTTAGAATTGCTGCAGCCTTTTTGAACAGAAAAGCACAACATCCAGTTGCACAGGACCAGTGGAGTTGCCTGGGGAAATATATGTAACCTCTTTAAAGTCTATTTATTTGATTTACCTCTTTATTGTTTTGAAGGGGAGGGTATATTCTACTATTTTCTAGCTGCTGAATGCTCTGTTTTATAGAAAGTCTTTGCATCAGTATCAGTTGCAGCTAGAAGCACCTAAGCCCTGTGCAATCTGGAGAATCTTGCTCTAGGCTGGGGAGAACTAACCCCTTGCTGTGGGGGGAAGGGACAAGGGACCTGATCGGCGGGAGTCTCCAGGTGAGAGAGAGAGAGGAGGAAGGCAGCTTGCCTTGGTCTGCAAGGCTGTACTTGTGCTTTTGCTGCCTACTTTAGTGCAGCGGATGTTTTGTCAGTGAGCTCTGYGACATGCTGTCAGGATGACCTGAAGGAATTGTCAGGAAGGATTGAAAGATGCCAATGAATGTGAGGGATTTGATTATTTTTAAAAAGTTAAATCTGTACCCCTATCAGTGGGAGCTTAGGCTGTGGCAAGGTTGCTATGTTGAGTTGCAGCAACTACAGTCTTAATCACCTGCTTTGCTTTTCTTGATCTTAACAGCTTGATGCTTTTTGCTATTTGTGGATGTCAAACATCTCCAACTTGCTCCAAGTCCACATACATACTGAAAATAATGCTGCTGTTAATGCCTTAAATCACATTTTGAATTAAATTTGTATTTCACTGGCAATTCTCTGTTCTACCTCCAAAATGCTGCTTTGCATTGCAGGCATTTTAAATAGGTGTGGATCTATTACTAGATGAGACCTAAGGGTCCTGTGACTTTATTTTTTTTTTTTTCCTTCTTCCCCATCCTCAGAAGCAGCTGCTGTGGAAGGGTAGTGCTGCTATTCTCACTTWACAGATAAGAAACCACTCCCTGACCCACTTAGCTAAGCTTTGAAGAAGTCTTGGAGACACACAGTTCCTGCAGCTGCTGCGAATCCTGGGGGTAGGGCAGAAGGGGAGCAGCTAAASTCGGACACGTTCCAACCCCCAGCGGAACCAGCGAAGGGGGATCCGGGCGTTACCTGTTCCCCAGCCACCCGCTCGGCTTGCGCATGTGTGCGTGCCGCAAGCGGGCCCGAGCGTGCCCTGCCCCTGCCCGGCGGACATGGGCCGCAAGGCGGGGGGAGGCGGGCGCCAGGCAGCTGCSGTGCAGGAAGGAGGACAGCGAGGGAGCGCCGCGGGGAACGGTACAGCCAGAGCCGGCCCCTCCTCTGCACCGAGCCTGGAACCACGGCCTGACACCCAGCACGCTGCTGCCCCTCGCACCRACTGCCGTGACTGCTCAGCGGCACTGAAGAGAGGGGGGAACACAACAAMAGCGAGACAAACTTGGAGGTATAAATTCAGTCGGTGCTGTTAAGATAAATTTATTTTCTTCAGCTTTCTTCACAGGAAACATCACAAAAGTGCTTTACAGAGTTTGATACCATTACTCTAACATGGGACAAAAGGACAACAACAGGTGTGTGCACCGCACAGTTAGAAGTTGTCATATGCAGAAGCCATGGTAGGTAAACCAGGGTAAAAAAATCTATTGACAAAAAAATATATATTTAGTTCAGATTTTGAACTTAAATTATGACTATAAACATATAATTATATAAATATACAGGGACCATTAGGTTCCTGTGTTAACTGTGGGGGCCACGCAGGGATTCTCAGAAATAGATCATACTGTACTCTGCTTTGCTGAAACAGTTTCTGCTGTGCTCAGTGGGCTCCCAGCCAACCATTTTCCCAGCCAGACAGTATCATTCTTTCCTTTGCACTACAATAAGCACTCAAATGGCTTTATCTTCTTTTCTTCAGGTTAAGTCCAGTGGTGAGACATTCTGGTACATTGTTGAAAGCAAATTCAGTTTTGTATTTTTTCACTTAGAGATGTGTCCTCTTACTATTCTTCACTCAGTCATCTCTTCATTAAAGAAAAAAAATGCTTTAGGCTAGACCCTGCTGCCCAGTTAAGACAGTTTTGTTTGAGCTAGCATGTTACCAGTCATGCAACCCTACTCCTTTTCATAGCTGAACTGTGTTGTACGGTGACCAGTGCTACTGCCTTCATTTTGCTGTATTCTGTGGGAATTCGGCTCCTGTGTAGCCTTCGAGGGTCTAGGTTTAAATTCTTCAAGGAGATCACATCTACTTGCTAAGCAATTTTGCAACAGATGGAGCCATGTTTGTGATGCTAGAGCCCTGACCAAAGAAATACAGCATGATCAAGACTCAGGAGTTCTTGCTTATAGAGCTGCTTTCTAAGTAACAGGTGAATAGTTCAGGCACCTGACTAGAAATCCTTGGCATGGTAATAACATAGAAGAACAAAAGAAGAAGGGAATACTCTAGGGTGAAGAAAGACCAAACCAAGAGATTTTTGCTGGGCTTTGAGTTGCAGAAAAAAAAAATTAGCACAGCCAATTATCTAGAAAACACTGTCATGCCAGTTTACAAAGCCAGTTTGCCTTTTACCTAATTCCCAGAAAAGACACAGTGCACAGTCAGAGCGCTAGTCAGTCCTGAAGGTGACTGGGTGGTTAGTAAATAACACAGTAAGGATTTACAGTGGCAAGACAGGGCTTTGGTGAGTGTAGCAGCAGAGATGAGTCTTTTAGAAGTGTGGGAGAGGGTACAAAGTACTACATTCTAACAACTATCAGATATTACCATATCTGCTCTATTCTCCCCCCATCCCCTCAAAATTAACAAAAAACCTCAGCTCCAATTTGCCAACTTTATAAACTCCCAGCAGCCACAACTGTTTTTGACAGAATACTAGTAATGGCTGTAATAGAACACCTAACAGATACAATTTATTTAGATGCAAAATCCAAGGTACATTCTTCTCAACCACATATCATTATTAGTACTGGAAAGCAGCTGTTCTATATGATATAGTATTCTGATACTGAGACAATGCAGCTCTTAAGTGGTAGGCTATACATCCTAACAGGCTTGAGCCTTCCCTTATGACACCTCCTTTGTATTTATAAACATAGCCATACTGATAAATCCAGCTTAAAGACTTAACCTTATTTACAGATGTACGATCTTTAAAGTACAAGATGAGAATGTGAAGAGATGAAACAAACCACAAAGACTAAGCCTGCCGCCCAGTGTTGCTGCCCTCATCTTCATTTCAAATATTGTAATCTCATTTCAATGTCCAGTTAAATACTACAACAGGTATGTTAGTCTAAGCATGGCTGAGCCCATTTAGTTGCTGGTCAGAGACCAAGTAATACTCTTCATCTCTGCCACAAAGAAAGAGCAGAGTAACCCAGAAATGTAAAAGTTTGCTATGGGGCTTGTTCACTTGTGCTTGATTCTGGCTGTTGTATCTAGACTTCAAGTGAGAAGATCTCAGGTCAAGTTTTAATGAAACTGATCTCAAGTGACAGAAATAACTCCACTGAAAACAATGAAGTTAAGCTCTGGGAGGTCAGATTCACATATATTTTACCTGTTTCTCAATCCATTTGTTCTGTTGTATTAGCCTGTTTTTATGGTTTGAATCATTTTATTACGGTTATACATACTCTGAAAGAGACACAGAATAAGTGATTTGTTTTAATTAAAAAAAGGAAGCTTATAATGTTTTAACTAACAGTTTTCTGTAGGCAAATTATTTGAAATAAAGCAGACAGTTATAACCTGATGACTTCAATGCTATAACTGAGCTAGAAAGAAAATGCAATACAGAAGATGGGAGACAAGAAACAGAACAGAAAAGGTCAGACTGAGTAAAAGTTAGTAAGAGCATGCCACGCTAATCACCGGTAAGAAGAGTGAATTATATACATGAAACTGAAGACTTCAGTGTATCAGATGGCAAAAGCCAATGCCCACGGAAAGTTATGAGGTTTGCCAGCACTAGGGAAGATGGTGATTGCCAGGATAAGCTAACTCACTCTGTAAACTTGGCAATTCAGTGGCAAGTGAATGTCAACAGAAAATAAACCCAAGGCAATGAATACTGGAAAGGCTTTAAACCACTCATACATGCTCTGGTGGATTCTGAATTAGTTGTGATCTTTCAAGGGGACGATCTAGGCATCACCATGGACAGCTTGATGAAGACATCTGCTCAATGTGTAGTTGCAGTCAAGAAAGCGAATAAGATGTTAGGCTGTATTAAAGACAGAACAATATKGAAAAATATTACAGCATGTATTTCTCTTAGCGGTCCTCAATGAATATTTGCTGTTTCATCAGCACCTTGAAAGAAGTGACATATTAGAAAAATACAGGGAGGAAAGTGGTAAGAGAATAGTAGAAGCAGCTCTTCCATAGCTGGAATGACAGTGAGACCAAGGTAGTTTATTTGTTAAGAGGGGAAAAGAATGGATGAGATACATCTTAAAAGTAATTCTCCTCCCCACCATGTAACAGGATATATACCACAAAGTCATTTTAAGCCACCTACCAATCTGTTGACCTCACTCATCATCACCATAAGTATTCCAAGAAGCCCCGTGTTATTCTTTATTCAGCTAAACATTTCCTCTGAAGCAACTGCAATAGTTTGTTGAAATTTAACAGTAGTAATTTCTGACAGAGCATTGTCACACCTGATGCACATTAACAACTGTCTTAGAGGTCCTGCAATGTTAAAAATATCAGTAAAAGAATATAGCTGCTGGGCCTCGTCTCTGCCCAGTACCCACCAGAGGTCTAATGCACCTGCATGCATGCCACCATCATGTCCTCTGCTTCTATTTGGAGGCCCACTGTAAAAACTGAGTGGTGAACCTTGAAATCACCAGCAACAGCAGACAAGGGCATATTCGTAAAAATTATTTCTCCATGTTCCTTCAGCTGCAGTTAACTGATAAGACAGGAGATAATAGTAAATAGGGTAATCACCTCTTCTGTATCTGTATTCCTTCCTCTCCTACCTGTCCCTCTGCTTATCCCTCTCAGCTCTATCTTCTGATCATTTCCTTTATCTGTTTCACAGAAACCTCTCCATGGGCAACTATTTCCCTTGTTTTATTCCCTTCATCTTTTTCCTCCACAGCCTGCCTTAATACCAGATTTTAAAAGCTCTGAAGTTAAGATTACTCTCTCCCCCATATTTCCATTGTACCTGCATGCTACTTCAACTTAAATACAGGAAAGGATAAAGAGTAGGAGAAATRTGTTGAAGTGTGGAGAGGGGAAGAAAACCACATTCCTACTACAAAACACCACTTAGTATCCTGACCCAAATACGTATTTCAAGAGCGAATATTTCTAGTTCACATAATCTGATCAAACTTTTAAAAAGCCACATTATAAGAGATGGCTATCAACTGTGACCAGGATTTTATTTCAGTCATGGGGTTTACAAARTATAGCAATATTGATTTTAATGTATTCCACATAAAAAAAGTGCCTCATATTAATATACCATTTGGGTTGCACAGATAATTAAAGAGAGGAAATACCAGTTAAGAGTGCTCAGCCTGAACTTTTTCCTTACCCATACACACTAAAATAAGTCTAATTACATCATACTTAAATARAACATATATTACATTCTGTAGAAATAAGCCTTTCCCTAAATAGTATTAAAATACTGTAATGAAAGCTAAAATAAAGACCTTTTAGTAACGATTTTTAGTCCTCTGTAGCACCTTCCATCAGCCCCAGCCCTTGACAAAGAACAGCTTTGGCCTCACAACACCCCTGTGAGGTAGGTTGTTGGGTTTTTTTTGGTACAGCTGGGGAACCTGAGGCAAAGTGAAACTAAATTACGGGAAGTTAACACAGCAGCTCAGCAGAAAACCAAGGCCAAGTCCACTCTCTTGGTCCTACGCTCTTGCTACAAAATGCGCTTGCTTCTTTTCAGCGCACGCAGTTGTTTTAGATGACAATTTCCATTCCAGTATTCCAGATGCACTACTTGTTCTGGTGATTCATTAATAATGTGATACATTTTTAATATTTGTATTCTGGCTAAGCGGCCCATTGAACTTCATTAACCTTGCTATATCAACGTATATTCTAAGCAACTGAACATAAAACCACGATATACGTACCATTAGAAGATGCTTCGCAAAAAAAGGAAATGTCTTCATAGCAATTTGAATCAGTGTCTCAGCTTTTTATCACGCRGAAGTGAAAAAGTTTTCTTAAATATGAAACAAGTTACTTCCTAATAAGATTGCTGAACTATCTTGGAATTTGTCCTTTCTCGGTTCTCTCTTTAGGCAACGGTTAGGCAGCTTTGTACCAATGCAAAATTCTACCTTCTCTCCGGACAGGCTTTCCCCTATTCTTTTCTTTAAAGGGAAAAAATAAAATGGGACACCTTCCCCAAGTACTGAACTTCAAATGCTTTTGCTGATTTAAAGATGGATCAGAAGGATCTTTCACTTGTGAAAGCAGTGCTTACCCACGCAGCATGTCTCCTCCTATCCAACCACTTACACGCCTACCTCAGGCTATGCATTTAATACTATCCTTTAGAAAATGGCCTTGCTAATCCCTCTCTTCTTATATCTCCTGTGTTTTAGTTGCATAATTTCCACTCTCCCTAATTTWAAAAAAAAAAMCAAACAACAAACTTCCTTCCTGCTCTATTTCACTTCAAACAGAACATGGTGTTATGACTTACCCAAGTCAGTACTAGACTCCTCAGTTCTGTTTTCTGCTGTCATTCCTTCTTCCATCTGCTAGAGCTTGCAGGTTCTCATATTAACCTCGATAAACACAAGCTGACTTTTTAACTTTTTCTGAAGAATTTATTGGCGAATATACATCAGATTTCCTCCCTCTTTGTACATACCTAATTTATACATCTGAAATTTAAATATGTATGTCATTATTTTCTTATATTCCCAAATATTCCAAAGCCCCTATTTACCATTAAAACCAATTTGTGAAATTAAAAGCTGAAAACAGAGAGGCACAATTTGGGAACTAAGTTACAGTCAGGTGATGAAACCTGGATTGTGGCTATTCATAAAGATTTAAGTACTCGGGGKTTTGGTAAAATTTAGTTTCTTGGGCCTCTCGGTACAAATTGGTCATGTAAAATATGAGGTATTCATTTCTCTGACCATGTCAATATTGGAAAGAATATTACTACCTTGTAAATAAGCACCTTTTTAGCACATGAAGCCCTATTAGTCTAAAAGAATCATCTGCTCCATTTTAGTTATGGTATTTGACAGAAAACCACAAGCAAGTTTAAAACTCCTCAACCAGGCTGAAATTAGAAAGACAAAAAGATACAACTATTGCAAAAGCTCAGATAAGCAAACTCCAAGATGTGCCCCCCTATCAAATTTATGTTGTGTTTACCTGACCTCCACAGCACAGGTGTCTCAGCCACATTGTGGGGAAAGGGTTTCCAAGAGCCAACAGATGCAGTCAAATACCAAAAACTCTAGTCCCTACAGCGTCAGGTCTCTAACACAGTTTGTACCATTAAAAATTCATCTACTCCTAAGTTTTGTAAGAGAGTTACTTTGGACATGACTGGTAAAGCTAGCTACAAAGACAAAACTGAAGTAGTAGGATACAGTCACTTTTACTTGTCAATGCCTCTTCATTTGTGAGTAAGATTAAACATGACCCAGCTAAATCCAGGGGGGGGGGGCAGTGAGGGGGGGCAAAACATCCTCTCCTACATTTATCATTAGCTCAAGTAAATACAGATGCCAGATTCCTATAGCGGGCATTTGCAAAGTCCAACTTTATTAAAATWATCTAGTTTTCGGCATTTTAACATTCCTTAAATACAGACTATATCACCGAGAACCACAAATCCAAACTGTTCCTTTCCCATTAAGTACTGGACATTTAAATGTTCTACTAGCAAGTCAGTAACTTTATGGCTGTGTTTTTATTTTAAGCCAGAGAAAGTAAAGTGGAACCTTTACATTGGAAATTAATAACTAACCCACCATAAAAAGCATGTTACAGGTTAGGAARTTCCTGAAGCAGCACACGACTGCCTTTTTACTGACTGGTATCAAGAATCTCATTTCGACAACTGACTAYCCTTCATTTATGGAATGAGCCTTCACCAAGCATTTTGAAGGAATGAAATGGACATTCTTAGCATGCCTCAAATGAATGCAACGACAAACCAGATAAAGCTGGACTTCAGAGCCTCAAAAGCGTACTGAGCTTCCACAGAGGACCGACTTTCAAAATTTCAGGCATGCAGAACAATTAATTGTTACAAGGAAGATACTGACAACTGGCATGTTGATAGTTGCTGGCAGCAATATTTAACACAAGAAACACTTTTAAATAGTTTAACATTCTGTACTATGGAAATCTGCTGCATTTCTCTTTTTTTTTCCTTCATGCCTCCAGAAGGAACCTGGAATGATACGCTTAAGAAAAGCCCCCAGTAAAACACTTCTAGTTATCAGTAGCTGATGGATTCTGGTGACAGCAACCACCCAGAGCTTTTTTGTTTTGGTGGGTTTTTTTTTTTTTTTTCATTCTTTAATTTAGCAGAGCTACTTTCAAGTGAAAAACAAATCAAAGCTTCATTCATACTCAATTCACAATCTCAAACCAGTCCTATATGGTGGGAGTAAGACAACACTCTGACAGGTAGCAAACTAAACTCCTATGTATAAATAAAAGTCATTAAAACACACTGCTATAAGCTCTTAAACATAGCCCACCTGACCATAAGGCTGACTACCCACTCCATGGCCTGTCCCTTAAGAGATCCAAATACTCTGCATTTCCTCACCTGTTGTACGGTCATAAGCTAGAACTAAAGGTAAAGATTCATTAGACTCCAGAATCCATGTATATTTCCATTTTATTTGATTTGAAACTGTTACAGGGTTTTCTTGAACTGCCAGAATTCATGCCCAAAACTTCAAATAAAGACAGTACAATGGACAGTCTCATCTACCCTTCATACAGTAGACTAAAACTTGATTCATGTGCATTGGTGATTTCAGTTGCTTTAGAGCATCAGGAAAAGTGTTCTAAGATTCCACGTTTCTACCACATCAAGTGACATGTCCATTTACCATGAATTCGACAGAAATCTTTAGTGACAAATTAACAGTTTTGCTGGCAACAATGTATTTTCAATACATTGAAACGTACATTGAAAATGTATGGCTCAGAGTCCAAGGGATTGGGATCAGTCTTTCAGTGGGGTTTTGTTTCCAAAGTCTCCAACTTTAAGAATAGTCTCTTGAGCCCTCTCTTTAATAGCAGCTTCTAGCAGAAGTTTTAGAGACAGTTAACTCTGCAAGGGCAAGGCCAGTTTTAGTCTGTGCACAAAAGGACCAGGTGAAACCCCAGCCCCACTGAAGTCAACAGCAAAATTCCCATTGGCCTCAGAGAAGTAGATTTAAAGCGAGTCAGCAGTTAGTCAAAGGGAACCCAACTAGGCAATTCCTGCACTGTCCTCATCTTCTGCACATACACAGTACTCCCACGCATGTAAGCAAGTTTTGTTTTGTTCCCTTGTTTTTCTTGCCATTGGCAACTCCTATAGATATTGGGTCTTATTTTTTGGCATTTACTCTGAGAAACCTCAACACTGGAGCACGCCACTATTGTACTTCATTTTGCTTCTAGTATAATAATTCAGAGAAGAGAAAAACAGTTACAGCATGACACTTTTGGTACTTGACAGGTTTCGATCATCAGAGTTACGGGCAATGTCCTATATTCTTAGTGTATCAGTGCCATTTTGCCTACTTTCACTAAATTAAGTCAGAGATGACAACAACTTAGAGAAGTCACTGCCTGCCATTGTTACTAAACTTCCTGACTTTGAATAAACACCGTTTATGACTTTTACTTAGAGGATTTCTGCCTCAAAAAGCCTGCATGYTTCACAGAAGTAGCCAAACAAGTAAGGCTTACCAGCTTTAGTTATCCCTCTGCATACTAAGTTATTTTGGTTATCAAGTAACCATTACCCTTCAACAAACAAATAACTATTTTTAATAGAGGAGAAATCTTTATCTAGTATCGCTACTGCCACGTATCTCATTTTTGAAAGACAAATTCTGAAGACTGTAGTTGGAGTCTGGATACCTCTGTGTCAAATCAAAACTCTTAAGTCTTAGAGCTTTAGGGTGAGAAAGACAAAACTCATGACAAAAAACCAAAACTCTATTTCACTACAACATCTCATCATTATTTAAATATACTGCAATTTGATACCAGAAACAAGGCAGGCATTTTTTTGTGCAGAACAGAAAAAAAATATGCTTAAACAGACAACTGTGAAAGCGGCTAATGCAAACAGACCATTCAAGCCCATCATTCCTCAAATCTGATACTGAATGAGTTTTAATTTGTTTTGCAGTTACTTCAGTACAGCTATCTAAAAAGGTAAACAAACTACAGCTCTGTTATACTTGGATAGTATGAGTGGTATGGTACGCTCCAGAAGTCTCTAGTAGGCTATGGCTACACATGACAGGATTCCTCAGAAGGGGAACAGAATAGGTTTGTCATTAAGGTCACTTAAATCTTTGTTATAGCAAATTGGAACCAAATGGCTGACTTCTGCAGGATTTCTGACAGGAATCCAGTAGAGCTGGTTTCAAGTTTCAGATGGCCACTAAAACAGCTGTAACCTTCTCTTCCAGAAGTTGTGATCCACATGGTGTCCACAATGAGTGCAGCAAGTCTGAGGTAGTCAACCTTTACGAAGGCTCAGTATCTGAACACAAAAAGATTTTGAAATGACCACTGGCTGTAGGTATCTTTCTGAGCAATTAAAGAACACTGATGACTCTTGTTCAATCATTTACATTAATTTGCCCCATATCCAATGGAGAAGTTGTAACATATTATGCTTCCATAGTGCAGGAGAACCAATCACTTACGTCAAAGTAGTCTGCACTTGCTGCAGTAGATCCAGCAGAAATAAGGTGGCATGTTCATCATAGCCGTTAGCTGTAGTTTAGTTACCTTAGTAGAAGGGTTACCAAAAAAGCATTCCTTAATTGTAATGTGTATGCAGCTCTACTGATCCCCAAGCACAGCATACTGGTTGTCTAGCTGAAGTTTAAGTGCCTGGTTTTTTGAGACCTCATCCCTACCTCTAGTTTTGTGTTTTACTACTTCAAAGCTCTTCTCCATTTCTTTATCCCTAAGGGAAAATAAATGTAATCAGTAAATATCTTATCACTAGCTTGTGAATTGTGAATTTCTAGTTGATTTCCACCCCATCCCAACAAAAACATTATGAAAACAGAACACTAAGGTCTAGAGTGTTAACAGAACAGCCAAACATTCCCAAACAAATCCTGCAAAACCTTATCTCCAGAGTCAAGTTCATCACCCAGTACAATTCACATTACATTCTAAATTTCAATATTAACATTCTCAAAAGTAAATTTAAGTGCATTTATGAAAAATASGTTTTAGAAAGCAGAAGTGCATTTCTAGAACGGTCAATCAGAATTTCATCTTAGCTCCATTTGCACCGTTCAAACCCTAAAACATCAATGACAGCATGTCTCATTTGCCAAGCAGACAAAGCCACACCAAAAAAAMCCACAAGAAACAAAGCTTCTGCTAGGCTGTATTTGTCAGTAACACAGCAAGCAGAAAAAAACCCAACCAAACAAAGAAAAACCCAAAAACCACAAGTGGATTAGGTATTGGCCTAACCATCTCTTCTGTAGGGAATGAGGTTATCAGGACTCAAAAGCAGGGTGAGACTCAAGTCTTCAGCACCACAAAATACAAAACATTTCGGCAAAACTGGGGGGGCTCATCATTGTAAACCACAGCTCAGACAGCAAGTTTATTGATTTATATTTGTATTAAACCCCATTCCTCCATTTAAGTTACCTTCACATCTCTAATGAGAAGGTAGTGTGCTCAAGACGCCCTACTCATGTCTACTGATGGTAGTAACACAGAGCCTCACCATGGCTAGTGTCTCAGAGAACCAGATGCTGTCAAGAGCAGAAATATTCTACTTCAGGGAAATCCTTCAGCAAGTCAAAGATAAGGTAACTGTCAGTCTTGTTTGGCTATCTCACTGGGCTATGTCCTATGAAAGTTATTTCATGGGAAGCCCTTCCTAGAGTTGGAAAATACAGTTAAGACCTCTCCCATGTCTCTTTGCCAAACAGAATAATTTCTTAGCTATTTCTTTCATCTGTGGAAAGATTCAGGCTTAAGCCCTAAATCAAAACAAGGATTTAGAGAAGGCAGTTAAAATATGTCTCTTAGGGAATTAATGGCATGTACTTACTTTCGACTGTCTACAAGCTTGGCGGTGGACTGCAGTGATGGAAACTGCGTATCACTATAGATTTCTGGTGGTCCTTGCTGTGCCCTCCGTGGCCTGCCACCCTCCCTGGCACCAGGTGGCCTGTATACACCACCAGTCTGAACTGGTTCTGGGGTTTCTGTAACTAGTTTTAAGAACAAGATTTAGACAAGAGGATAAGTTTGCATTCATATCTGAAAAAAAAAAACCTACAAATAAAAAAAGAAAATAATCTTACAAGTATGCTTTTGCACCTTTTAAAGCTCTGGAAGCAAATATTTTAGACAAGGCAGAAAATCAGGTGTCACCTAATTTAACCTATACTTAGTAGTCAAATTAAAATGTAGCTCCAATGTATTGCCTCACGAAGTTCAGGGAATCAAAACCATCGATGAGGACTTCATGTTTCTTATTTGCAAWTTATTAGCAGCTTACATTTAAAACTAGAGATTTAAACACACAATTATATATTTGCCARATCTTATTTGAAGCACCTCTCCAGATGCAGAGGAGAATATCCAAATAGTTTGTATTTAAGGTAACAATCTACAATGAAATAACACTGATAACTTTAGCTCCTCGCCTGTAGAAACAAGAAAAAACACAGCAGGCGAGTTTTCAATTAATTTCTCAATGGAAGAGAAGAGTCTGAACTCAGATCATGGCTAAGTAGTTTATCTCCACTGATGCTAATAAATTGTATTTAATCAAAACTAAAGTCTTATTCCAGTTACAGAATCAGTTTTGCAATGTCATGTTCTCTGTACCCTAGAACTGATTTGAAAAGCGTACTAGTAACCGTGGAACTCTACTCAAGAACTGCCATATTAGACATCAGATATTGGCTTAACATGCACTTCATTGTCAAAGCAATATTTTTAGATCAACAGCAATGCTTCCAACAGGTATTTTGCAGATTGCAAAGTAGAGGGATCTCCTTCAAAGATGGAATGCTTCCCCCCGCCCCGCTTCCGAAGTCGGAAATAAAAACCCCTCCATTCATGTTTATTTAAAGTATCCRACAGTACTTGCAATTCAGTTCCTCAGATCCCTTCACAGGAAAATTTCCTCATTTGCTAGTACGTCAAACAAGCCATTAGTRTGTTAGAAGGTGCCTGAATAGGAACTGCTCCTTCAGCTCTACTCTCTGAGCAGCTTGATTCAACCTGATACACYTCCAATTGGAAAAAGCAACAACTCTGAGTTAAATTTACCAATTGGTTCAACGACAGGTGCTGGTGCAGGAGCTGACTTGTTCCAAGGACCAGATGATCTGTCTACACCACCACCAGTCTCCTCCCAGTTGTCACCAGGTTCTTCTCTTTTTTCACTTTCATCATCTTCTTTTTCACTACAAAAGAGAAATGCTAAGCAGCATTTTACAAACAGGGGTTTAAGACTTGCCAGAGATTACACAATCGCCATAGACAAGATTTCACGGCTACTGTACTGAAGATACTACATTTAACCAGACTACATTAGTCCTGTAACCGCTGTATTAGTACTTCCAACTGAACAATTTTTGGCACACTGCTACGTAACTTGGCAACTGAGAAGGAAAAAAGTTCTTAAAAAAAAGACAAATTCAAATTATACTAAGTGATCAAATAAACTGATTTCTTATTTTGAGCTTAAAGACTTTTTTCTTACTAAGACAGTCATGCATTTGGAAGTGATGAGAAGATAAAGCAGGAAAGGGCTACAAGTCCAGCTTCCATAAAATGCTTTAGCCAAGAGAAGCAATTGTGGAAAAGTAGTGACAGAAAGCAAGTCCTGAGTTCCCTTTCACTATAACCACAACCACCTGACAAACACTCATATTACCCATACAAATATAATCTACAAACCAACTCAGATTATTTCTTTTTAAAGCAGGTGATCAAAAAATACAGAGAGAAAAATATGCCATTTTTTAAAGACAAATCCTATGCAAAAGCCTGACTGTATTTTATTTAGACTACTTTATTTTGCATAGAAATAGTCAGACTCAAAATAATTTGCTAGACAAAGCTACTACAGAAAGCTGTGTGCTATAATACTGTGRAGGAGAAGCTAATGCTTCTCCTTCTATGACCGGGTGACCTGCCTAGTGGATGAGGGGAAGGCTGTGGATGTGGT